>JAHTLZ010003821.1:0-10786 GCA_023846285.1 Phrynocephalus versicolor
AAGAAGAAGAAGAAGAAGAAGAAGAAGAAGAAGAAGAAGAAGAAGAAGATCAAATTACATTTATCAGTCAACTAAAGCTAAAAAGACAATGGAGAGACGTCTCATAAAACAAACTGGCAGAGCTAGTAAATGAAGTGCTGACACCATCCCTCCCTTCTAATGGTACCAGGAAAAGCCTTTCTGAACAACATATTTTCAACAAAAATTCCCACTGAAGGGGTCAGTTGTATTTGGGGGAGAAGATTATTTCACAGGTGAGAAACCACTGGCAAGAAGGCCCTATTTTGAGTTTTCTCCTTCTGGGCCTTTCTCTGCACCGGGGTTATCAACCACAGAGCCTGGGATGAGTGAGCATATAATTACCTTACCAGATCATTAAATATCTACCTAACCCACTGGATAGCTCAGGGGCTTAAGTCTGTGGCTGCCAAGCCAGAGGTTGGGAATTTGTTTCCCCACGGTGCCTCCTTTACAGGGACTGGGCTGGAGTCCTTTCCAGCTTGGCAGTTCAAAGGTTGTTGTGGTGGTTCTTTTATTTTGCTTTTAAGAACTCCTGAATGTGAAAACATGGGAGTTGGAAATAAGGGTAAAGGGTTGTTCCCACTTGGCAGCTTTTGATGGACTGTCACCTTCAGCTTTGCTTCTTTTAGATGAAGGAGGGTGGACAGTTACAGTAGCTTTCATTCAACAAGGCCATCCCAAGGCCAATCCCTGCCTGAGACAAAGCAGTCCCCTCACCAAGGTCAAGGTGCATAGCATCTAAAGCCGTAGAGGGTATTTTGGTACTTGAGAGAGAAAAATCGAACAAGCACTTCTACCCATTTTGGAAGGAAAACAAAAGGAGCAAGTTAAGTAACTTTCTTTTAAAATCACACCTCAAATTTGCTGCTTCACTCTGCCTGGCTAGTGGTCTAATTTAAGCCTACTCCATCTCAGGAGCTCTGTTATTTATAAACAGATTGTGCCGTACTAAATGAGGTAAGCAGGCTGGGAGGAGGGAAGAGCAGAGACTAGCCAGGATTTGGAGTGCCTGGGGACAAAGTTCATTTTGGCGCCCTTCTTGATGCG
This sequence comes from Phrynocephalus versicolor, assembly GCA_023846285.1. NCBI lineage: Eukaryota > Metazoa > Chordata > Lepidosauria > Squamata > Agamidae > Phrynocephalus > Phrynocephalus versicolor. The sequence continues at coordinate 1,069 of JAHTLZ010003821.1, forward strand.
CCCCCGCATCACACCCACCCGTGGGGTGGGTGCATGCACGTGCATGCAGTAGCACACTCACCTTGCACCTCTCCAACCAAGGCAAGGAAGAGGTGGAGGAGGAGGGCGCCATGGCTACCACGCTCCTGCCTGCCTGCCTGCTTTGCCGCTAGCCTGGCGCATGGCGGCAGAGGCAGCAGAGGGGCGCCATTGCCAAGCCTTAGGGGAAAGGAGGTGGGAGGGTGCATGGCTTCCTCCTCCTGCTCCCCCTCCAGGCACCCCCAGATTGCTGCACCCGGGGCAGATGTACCCTTCTGCCCCTCTAGATACGCCCCTGGGGAAGAGACGACGACAAAGAACCACACAAAGAGAGAGTGACACAAATTCATAAACTAGACATTTTATGCCATCCCATGCTCTGCCTCCATCACTTTATTATTGGTCAATCAAGTCTGTGCTAGTAAGTCACCTGAGGAGGAGGCCCAGGCAGTGCATGCCGGCTAGTGAGTGGAGCAGCCTGCCTAGAGGTAGGAACAGGGAATGTGCAGCTAGAGGGGGACACATGAGGTATTGCTTATATGACTCTTGACAATTCGGCATGACTTGCTTCATGCCAATCTCTAATCCAGAAACTTTGGTCTACATACAGTATATTGGCTTTGACAGCAAATACTGTAATTCTTTCTATGATACATGGGTTACATGGTTGTAATAAATAGCTCATTTTTCTCTCTGTTAAACCCCTATATTTAACTTTCTTTTTTTAAAAAAGACTGTAAATATCTTTTAAAAAGCCTTTATATAAGTGACACTTAAGTCCACAGCAAACCAGATCCTCACAGGTTACTTCTCCACAGCCACACACACCATCTTCTATTAGGATACCCTGAAATCTACCCCATTTGATCATTGTGTCCATTTGTTCAAATCTTCAACATGTCTATACTGCCTGAAATTGCATTTTCATTGAGACTGTCAAGTATTTCTCAAATACTTGACAATATTTCTCAAAGAGCCAAATGGGATGAGGGGTGAGTGTGAGTGTGAGTGTGAGTGTGAGTGTGTGTGTGTGTGTGTGTGGGGGTGTATGACCCATGTTCCTTTGTTTGAAGGAAGGCAATATGAAACCCAGTGCTTAAGCAGCCTTTACAACTGCACTCTGACTTCCTGCCCCTAAGAAGACTCCTTGCCTGGCGTACATCATCATCTAGCCAAGAACATTAAGAATGACCTCCTGGCAGAGCACATATTTTGCCATGTTTGAATTGTTGGCACCTGCTTTGAAGAAGCTTGCAACATATTTTTACTTTTATTAGTGGCCTATAACGGTATCACCTGTAGCCTAGTTTTGCATTCACTTTTTTTTATTTCTGAAGATGTAAGAACAGTTTGTTCTACATCAAATGCCACTTATTTAGAAAATAGGTGCGGTAGCTTTCAACAGTAGATTTAATGCCTGATTTGGGTGAACATGTTTGGACATGTTTCCATATCTAAGAAGATATAGGCATTCTTTCTTCTGTCAGTTTATTTATTCTGTACCAACAGCTTCCCATCCTTACATATATCAACCCTGAATTTTTTTGGCACCTAGGTCAACTCGAACACACCACTCAAAATCTGGGATAGATTTTGAGATATCAGAGATCAAACAGAAATATTGAGTTTTAACACTTTCAATTACTGAGAACCATAAAGCCCCATATTTCTGTGCAATAAATTGAAATGGCTATTATTTTGGCTTTAAAGATTTTTAGGATGGGATTTAAAATACCTGGATAGCTACAGTTTAATGAGCTATTCAAAGGTTTTATACTAGCTAATGCTTTTAATTCATTTTTGTTTGAGATTATTTATTTTGTTTATTTTGTTTCTTTGAGTTTATTTAATGTTAGTATCCAAGATCCTAACATTAATATAGCAATTATATTTTACTTGTTGTAACTCGTTAGAATGTATAAACCATTGGTGGGATTTCACCCTGTTTTTACCAAATACTACCATTTTAGATTTACTGTTTTCTTTACAGTACATATAGAATTGTGTCAAGCCTTCTCATGCCACTTGTAATGTTGAAAGTCACATCATATCATCAGCATATAATAATATACTGTACTTCCCTCTCTGTTTAGAATCCGGGGCATATCATCATTTTGGTTGTGTAAAACTGTCATCATTTAAAAATTAAGAAGATATTGTGCTTAAAATGCAACCTTGCTGGACATTATATGTTGGGAAGACTCTGTGAGAGCAAAAGATAAACCTGCTCTTACTTTCAAATTGGTATCTGAATGAATGGCTTTAAGAGTAATTTCAGATCAATTTCTTTGTTTGCCCACCTTTCTCAGGAGCAGCCTCTATCTTTGGAGTCAGACTCCATGCTTAAATGTATTAAAGTTGCAGAAAGCTGTCCACTTTTGGCACAATAGATAGTTATGTTGCACAATGAAAGCATTATCCAGGGTAGAGTTTCTTTTCCTAAAGCCAGAGGGTGCCTCTGAAAAAAAAATCCACTGTGTTTTCTTCTGCCCAGCCCTCCGGTTTATATTGGTTGCCCTTGACTCTTCTCCGGCGTCTGCAGTAGGTACAGAATGCTGCGGCCAGGCTGGTGGCCGGTGTGCATCATTATGATCACATCACCCCAGTTCTGGCCCGCTTGCATTGGTTGCCCGTTGCAGCCCGGATTAGATTCAAGGTCCTGGTTTTAGTTTATAAAACCCTCCATGGCTTGGGACCGGACTACCTGGCAGAGCGTATCGCTCAGCGATCCACCTTGGCCCGTCCTGTTCGGCAGGCGCGAGCGCACTCGCTCCGGGTCGCCACACCTCATGAAGCCCGGAAGACGAGTACTCGGACCCGGGCATTCTCAGTGGTGGCCCCTAGTCTCTGGAATTCCATCCCCAGCGAAGTGCGCTCTGCAGAGTCCCTGCTGGCCTTCCGGAAGGCTTTAAAAACCTACCTTTTCCGGGAGGCCTTTGGCGACTCTTAATAACCTTTTTTTTTTTCCCTCCACCATCGCTATGCCCAGTATACCCTCTGGCCTGGTTAGTTGTATTGAGGTGCCTTAGTGTTTTATTTGATGTGTGTTTATTATGTCTATGTGTGTTTTATTCATTGTAATTTCGTGTGGCAATTGTTGCCTTTGTAAGCCACTTAGAGTTCGCGAAGAAGATAAGCGGGGTATAAATACAATAATAAATAAATAAATAAATAAATATAAAATATGAACACATTTTTATTTGAAGCAGTTATATCAGTCTTGCTACCGTCCTAACCCAGATCTTGTTTACCCATTATAAGTCAGACACCTATGGCAATACCTTTTCCATTTAGTGGCTGTGCAGGGTTAACTCATGTTTTTAATTTGTCCACTACTAATTTGTCCTTTTCTAGAAGCCAAATCTCTTGGGGTTAATATTTAGATAGAAATGTGATAATATTCTTTTTTTACCTATTCTCTAGACTTCCACCCTGCTGTATTCCATGAGATGGTACCCACTAACTTTATCCTTGGATTAATGAGAATTACTTGATATCTTTATAGAATTTGTAGTTGGTGTGATCAGTGGTTCTTCTGTCATATCCACCTGCTACAGTTTATCCAAACTCTCCTCCCCCTCCAGGGTTTTTCACAGGTGCCAGTTTTATACCCTCTAAGTGACTCACTTCAGACCATGATTTAACTTTTTAAAGTGTGGGGTTTACATTTGGTACTACAAATGCTATGTTCTTTTCATTGCTTTTCATAACAGGAGATACTGCTTCTACCAAGCTTCTACATATCTGGCATCATTCCAAGAGCTACTTTGGCCAGCCCTGTCATTGGCGCATTTTCCTGCAAATCTGTTGAGGACCCACATTTTCAGGTCTAATTGCCTGCTTAACAAAAGCACTTTTAGGGACCCTAATCTAGCACTGATTTCACTTCATGCAACTGATGGTGATGTGCTAAAAAAAAAAAAAAGGTCTGTTAGAGCTACTTCCTCATTATTAGGACCACCCTTTCCTTAAAGAAATCTTGCTTCTATTGTCCTGGGTTGGAAACAATTCCTTTTAGGGCAGTGGTTCCCAAACTATTTTGACTTGGCCACTCCCTTGACTTACTGGTTACTGGCCACAGCTCCCCCAATATATTTAAAAGGAAGGGGGGAGTGGGAAGCCCAGTCTGAGTAATACTTGAGGAAGTACTTCAAAGGGTGATTCTGCAGTGCCCATGGTTGAGTTTGGCAGCACAATTTGGGACCCCCACCCCCACCCTGATTTAGAGATGATATTTCACACAATTCCCTAATCCTATCTGAGACTCATGCCTTGACTTAGATTCTTTCTCATCAGTATCTGGAAGTTGAGTCATGGCTACTGGACTTCTTTTCTTAAGAGATTGAAACATTTCACTGCTTTTCCAAATAGCTTTGTCAGTCGGACTGACGAAGCTGTTTGGATGAGCAGCAAAACATTTCAATCTCTCAATAAAAGAAGTCCAGTTACCATGACTCAACTACCAGTTAAACTCAACTGGATGACTGAGAATCTTCATAGACATATATCTCATGGGTATCTTGTCCTCCCCCATGCTATCCTGACAATCAAGAGATATATAGTGGGTTTCTGAGTCTTCCCACTGTTTAAGATCTCTGCATCTTTTGTTTCTTTCTGATTTATGTTTCCCATATTATTGATCTCTTAATTTGATCTTTACCAAGGACAAAGGAGAGAATGGACTTTCAAAAGTCCTAGTCATATAATCCGATTTTTTAGGGAAACTGTCTTTCTGTTATGTAATTTTCAAAACATTTGATATCCCTGGAAAGTAACAACAGTACATGCATTTCAATAATTTTAAAAAAATGTTCACTGTGGGTAGTATCTGCTATGGTAACCTCTCCAAGTGCAATTACTTCCAACAACTGTATTAAATGGAGTTTATGCTGTATCTGTCTTGATGATCCCCTTGGGTTTTGAAAAGTTTGAAAGGACTAGTATATCCCACACAAGTCTAAGCTTTCAATTTTGTTTGACTAGAATCTCTGCCTGATTTGGTGTATCATCTGTATCATGTATGTACCTTATTCTAAGTTGTCTGTGAAGATCTCAGTCATCCAGGTGAGGTTGTCTGAAACCTTTGTCAGTCTGACGAAGCTGCTTGGATGAGTAACGGAATTTTTTGATCTCACAAGAAAAGAAGTCCAGTTGCCATGATGCAACTTCCAGTCCTCTTCCAAGTTATTCACCTGCGTTTTGCTCCTTGCCCCATTTTTTTTTCAGAAAACATTTTGCCATGGAACACATATTTCAGTTAACTGACCATTCCTTTCTGCATTAGCTGAAAATCCAGTTGATGTTTCCCTGGATGGCTGAAATCTCCTTGCCTTTCTGTATGGTTACTCTTTCCTTCTTTAATCAAGTTTCCACTAGACTTTTTAACCTGCTGCATCTTGGGATATTTATCTAGTGGTCTGAATAATTCATCACATTTTCTTTTACTATCACAATATATTACCTTAGGAATTTCTGTTCTGTTTAAAAATTTCCCTTAGGTCTTATATGTTTTTTATACTTTTCCTCTGTTTAATTGACTTATACTGAGCACATCTTTTATTCTCTCTTGCTTGCTGACTATCTGCATTTGCCTGTTTGTCCTGTTGAACAGACTCAGATTTTATTTCTGTTTCTACTAAACCAGTATTTCTCTTTCTTTGTATCTCCCTCTCTGGTGGTTAACAGCCCATTACATTCTACAATTTCCTTAAGGGTGTTATTCACCTGTTTCTCAGTCTCAAGTAACTATTCAGTTGTTAATTGTTCCCCCTTAATTTCCAAATTACTTGCTCCATGAATGAGAAAAATCTCTTTTTGTGTTGAGGGTGGAGAGTACTTTGCTGGCTCAAATAACAGCTTGTCCATGAATTTGAAACTTGATGGTCTGGTGAGCTTATCTAGGAAAACGTATCAGCAATGGCCATCTCAGATGCAAACTCTCTAACATCCTCATCTATGGTAAGTAAACCAATCCAATACTGAGTTAGTTATAGGAATGTTCTCACTTGCTTCTATCCTCCTAGGACCTGTGTGTGTGGTGTCCTTACAGTCATGACCGACTCTTCGTGACTCCATATCCATGGAGTTTTCTTGGCAGGAATACTGGAGTGGTTTGCCAGTTCCTACTCCAGGCGCCTACAGCACCTGGTATTCCCTGGTGGTCTCCCATCCAAGTACTGACCAGGGCTGACCCTGCTTAGCTTCCAAAATCAGGCGAGATTGGATGTGCTTAGGGCATCTAGGCAGCTGCTTCCTAGGACCTAAGTGTATAAAATTGTGGGATTATAGTCTGTCTTTACTTTCTGTTTTTCTTTCTCAAGTAGGATTTGCGTTGGAACCCCCTGGATTTTTAAACCCTTCCCTTCTTAAAAAAACATTTGTTTACCTGTGAACAAGCTCTATCTGTCCCTTTATTATCAATCAGAAGTTATAGATTATTCTCCTTGGCTCCCCACCATCAGTGGATATACCCACCATTCATGGTCCTACCTTATGTAGCTAAAACAAAAAAAGGGCAATGAAAATGGCAGCTGAAAAGTCAACTAGTATAGAGCAGTGACTTGTTTCTAACCAACCAACTCAGGCTGCCCTGCCTAATATAGATGCCTGGCAGTTGCCAAATTCCAGAGTTATGGCCAAGCTTTACACCGCTGCCATTTTAAAAGAGGTAGCTGTGTTAGCCTGTGCTTGCATATCAGGAAAAAACAAAATAAACAAATAAACAAACAAGACAAAAGGTTCTGGCACCTTAAAGCCTAACTGCTATATTTTTATGTGAGCTTTCGTGGACAAATCTATTTCGTCAGACATAAGAGTTGGAGTACATGGCAAATATTTGTACATTTATGCGTGGCCCAAAACCAGAAACTGTACTGGGGCACACATTTTGACCTGGCAATGACATTGTAACCCTCTGTTAGTATTCAGTTTCCCGCCCAGGAATCACTGGTGTGTAAACAATGAGAATAATTGGTGGCTAAATTACTGGTAATCCCAGGCTATAATAAGCAGGAACAATATGGTAATGAGTATCTCTCATTACCAATGGGGCTTGTGAGATGGTGTTGATAGACAGTAAGGAAACAGAGCTGGAATTTTCACCAGATACATCACATCATTTCCCATTTTATAATGACCAAAGAAACCTTAGCTTATATTGAGTCCATCAAGTTGATTTTAAACCTCTCTCTATATTTTATCTCAGCTTTCTCTTTCTGGATTCCAGTCCTGTGTTTCTTCTTCCCCAGAGGCGTAACTTTCAGGTCTTGCAGAATGTCCTGGAAAATTAAAATTATTTGAAACAGGTTTCTGTGTATTTCCATTCCAATTTGTGTCCATTAATTATTTTGTGCAGAAATTGTCTTGTTTGTCCTGTGGAGAGTGGAGAGGGGCATTGTTGGCAAAAGACGGCATAGATAACATTGACAGAGGAACAGATAAAGATACCCTTTATGTTGTGTGTGACATTGTTAGGTCTGTTATCTTACTGCCAGAATGAATGTGGGGGGGGCATAGTTGACATCTGGGTTTGTATCAGGGTATAGTTCCCATCTATGTGTCATTGTTGAGTAGTCCATTGTGTGCCAGTAGTTGCCAGTAGAGATTGAAGGGTTGTCTGTAAGCAAGTATAGGTCTGCCACCAAGGGCTTGGGAAAGTGAAGTATTCTTGACAAGGATGGGTCAGAGATCACTTGTGATGCATGTCAACATCCTCAACCCCTGGCAAACTTGTCCTGCAGTGTCCTCAGGTCTCTGTAGCTGATGATAGCTCCACTTGTCACGGGGTAGAATTGAGGGGGAGTAAAAACTGCAAAGAAGGAACAAACTCTGGAAGTGGCAAAAAACAGGGAACAAGAGGGCTTGGCTTGAGAACGAGGGAGACAGAGAGCCCAGATGATCCCTATCATTAAAAAGTTCTGTCTTAAAATATGTGGGAGTCTATCAGTTTGATATGGGTGTTTTGTTTCAAGGCCTAATTTGATCCAGTATAATCCGAGACCACTCAGATCTGATCTAGGTTCCAGAGCTGGACCAAGATTTGGATTCCTGAATCTCTGGAACTCCCATTCACTTGAAACAGCTACATGTAGCCATGAATCATTGCAGGACAGTGGACCACAAAGAGTGGATGTGCCATGCTAAATGGTAGGCACTTGCGATGGGCACGAAATGAAAAAAAAATCATTCCGTTATTCGTTATTCATTTCGTTATGTAACAAAACAAATAACAAAAATTGTGATGAAATTGGAACAAACCAAACAGAACCACAAAAATTAGGTTTGTTACATTTCGTTTTCGTTAATGGCGACGCGCAGTCAAATGAGCTGTTTTTAAATGTTAAAAAACGTCCTGAATATCTGTAAAACCCCAGCAATAATTATTTATTCTGCCTGATAAACCTACCAGGGGGGTTGGGGTCCTTAAAACGTGAATTTATGTCTTTTCTCAGATTGCTGTATTTTTTTCCTTTAAGGGGAGTTAGGGGACATCTACCCAAAATGGCTCCCAGATGCCTAATATTGATTTCTTGGGTATTAAAATGCCCTGGACATCCATAAAAATGCAGTGATAATTATTTGAAATTATTACCTAACAGGGGGTTGCGGTCCTTAAAACGTTTGTTTTTGTCTTTCTCCCATCGCAATGTATTTTTCTTTTCCCTTTAAGGATGACACTCAATGGATTCCAGCTACAAGATGGATGCAAGCCATGTGATGGGATCATGTAAATTCTTGGAAAATTTCAACCAACAGCATGCCCAGGTTGCAGACTGGGTAGGTGTGGCAGCCACAGGGGGCATAAAAAGCTTTGGCAGCCCCCGTCCTCCTTGCAGTCTGCGCTGGGAGTTAGGGTGGGATTGCTGTCTCTGTGACTTTAGGTCAGCCAGGCAGGTTTGCGTCTCTGTGTTCCTGCTGGCTGCAGCCTGGCTCTTAGGGGAGAGAAAGAAGAGATTTCTCTTGCAGCCTCCCTATGTGCGTGCGTACCTCTCGGTGAGTACCCTCCCCTGCCCCGCAATGCCCGCCGCTGCCTTTGCAGCCTCCCTGCGTACCTAGTCTATACTGTGTCTCTGCCAGCATCATTTTTTTAGTGTTTTCCCTCTGGTCTGGGGAGTTGCGAGATGTCCACGCGCAGAAATGCTTTAAGTCGCACAAAAAGCGGGTAAAAATGAAAAACAAAAAAAGAAATGAAATTTTTTCAAAAAATTCACAAAAAACAAAAACGAACCAAAATGGACCCGCAACAAAAAATAAAAAACTGAAATGTCATTTTTTTGATTCGTGCCCATCTCTAGTAGGCATGCAACTGTTCACATTTTGAGGCAAGCCACCCTTCAGGTTTGTTTATTTTTCCTCCTTATTTTCTTTCTTTTTCTTGAAAAGACTAGCTCCACCCACTCTATCACATTCTTCATGTGAACAATGATGAGATGAAAGATGAGAGATTCTTGCTTGTGTGTAGATTTTACATGAGAGAAATGTTCCCAGTTTCCCACTCTTTGTCCAGGAAACCAACTTCTAATTTCTGAACATCAATATAAAAGGACAGAAGCAACCTTATTTCCAGTTATTCTTTTTCCTATTGAGGCCAAGAGAGAAGACTGCAACTCAGGTGAGGTATCATTTAAGGAAGAAGGGAGGTACTCCTAAAGTTGAAGAAGAAGAAGAAGAAGAAGAAGAAGAAGAAGAAGAAGAAGAAGAA
>JAHTLZ010000347.1:5664-24190 GCA_023846285.1 Phrynocephalus versicolor
CTCTCTCTCTCTCCTGTGGAACTCCCTGCCACTAGATGTAATGAGAGGTCTCTCTCTCTCTCTCTCTGTCTCTCTTTCTCCCACACAAAAGCACAATCACTTTCTCTCTCTCTCCTGTGGAACTCCCTGCCACTAGATGTAATGAGAGAAGTCTCTCCCTCTCCCTCTCTCTCTTTCTCACACACAAAAACACATATCTCTTTCTCTCTATATTCTGTGCAACTCCCTGCCACTATATGTAACGAGAGAAGTCTCTCTCTCTCTCTCTCTCTCTCTCCTGTGGAACTCCCTGCCACTAGATGTATTGAGAGAAGTCTCTCTCTCTCTTTCACTCTTTCACACCTCTCTCTCTCTCTGTGTATTTTACTTTACTTTATTTTATTTTAGAGTATTCTTACTCCACCTTTCTCCTGGGAAAAGGACCCACGGCGGCTTACAGTAAAATGTGTGGCGGTTGGGTTGCCACTTTTTTTTTTTAGTCCTCTATAAGAAAGACTCTTCTGCTTTTGAGGGTTGTGCGAGGAGCCACACCCCTATGCTGACCAATTGGAAAAAGTTTGGAGGAAGGCAACCAGGATGATTCAGGGAGGGAGGGAGGGCTGAAACCAAGCCCTCGGAGGAAAGATGGGAAGAAGCGGGTATGGTTTTAGTCTTGAGAAAAAGGAGGCCGGGTGGGGGGGTGGGGAATAGGGCAGCCCTCTTCACATCCTCGATCGTCCTACAGAGAAGGGGCAGGATGAGTTCTCAATCACCCACAAGTGCAGGACAGGCAGCGAGGGGCTCTGTTCAAATTGAGGGCTGGGGGAGTGAGAACAGACAAAAGAAAATATTTTTTTTTCACCCAGCACATTGTTAGTCTGTGGAACTCCCTGCCACAGGATGTGGTGATGGCATCTAGCCTGGATGCCTTCAAATGGAGATTGGACAGATTCCTGGAGGAGAAGTCCATCCCAGGTGACAAACCACGATGGAGATGTGTCATCTCCAGGCTTTAAACCGGGGTACTTCAAGGGCCAGATGCAGGGGAGTGGTATCAGGAGACAGAGATCTAGTCTCATGCGCTCCCAGAGGCATCTGGTGGGGCCATTGTGAGATACAGGAAGCTGGACTAGATGGGCCTTTGGCCTGATCCAGCAGGGCTCTTCTTGTGTTCTTATGTGAAAGAGAAATTTAGCCAACTGGCCTCCTCATCTCAGCCCCATGAGCCCGTGACGCTCTCACTCTGTGATCCCGACAGGCCAACGGCCACTGCGCCACGACACGTTCCGTGATGCTGCCGAGAGGGAATTTTGCCTTCCTCTCGAGCCATCCTTTGACCTGCTCCAAAAAAAAAACCCGCCTGGAGCTTTTGGGCCTGCCGGCAGCCCCGGCTAAGGATTAGAAAACCCGAACATGGCTGGGTTTGGTGCTCTCGGCCAAGACGCCCTTTCAGCAAGTCTGCCTTTCCCTCGGCACCAACAACCCCCCCCCACACACCCCATATGTTGTTTCTGGAAAGGAGGGCCCCCGCCAAACAGACTCCCACCCCAAGCAGGTCACGGGGGAGCCACCTGGAGCTGCCATCGGGAGGCACAGAGGGAGGCGGCTGCCGTGCCCGGTTACGGACGTGCCTCTCGTGTCCACCCCTCACCCCCCCCACACCCTCAGAGTCCGTCCCTTGGCGTGTCTCTCTTCCTTCTTTTAAACTCAGGGGAGTCCGTTCCAGTCACTGACTGGGGCAAAAAGGAGCGGAAAGGTTGCCTCACTTCGCGACGGCGGTGCGAAGCGTCTCTCGTGTCTGCCAAGGCCTTGCCTGTCCCCAAAACCAGCCAGGGCGTGGAGGAAAAAGGCCGCCCGCCCGGTCTCTGGGCCGTTGGTTGGCAGCCTCGGAGGATGCTGAGCGGCGGCCCCTCGTGTTTCTCTTTTTGGAGCGTGCAGGCCAACCGTTTTACACCCAGGAAAGATGTAATGTGCATTTCAGAGGTGGCCCACGCGGTGGCGGGGTGGGGGTGGGGGAACGTCCCAAAAAGGCTGAAATTATTGTCACCTCTTGAGAAGAGGTCCCCTTTCCAGTCAGGCCTCGAAGGGGGTCTGGGAGGGTCTCTTCCACGGAAGGGGAATCCCGGGAAAATAAGGCCCATGTCCCGAACACTCTGCACACCTCGCGAAATTCCAGAAGGCAGGAAGAGTCCAAATTTGTCCCCAGCCGTTTCTTTGGCAGCGATAGGAATGTCTCTTGGCAGCAGGCAGGGGGCACGTCTGTGCGAAATTTTCCGAACAGCCTGTTTAAAAAAAAAACGGTTCCTGAACCTGACAGACCTTCACGGATGAGGCTCATGTGTGTGTGAGTGGGGTGGGGGGTGGGGTGGGGGAACTTGCCGTGTCCTCAGATGCACCTTGTTGTTGTTATGTGCAATCAAGTAGCCCCCCTCCCACTCCAGCTCGTAGAGAGTGATTTCCCAAATGTCCTGACTAGAGATGGGCACGAAACAAACAATTTTTCGTTTCTGTTTTCGTTTTTTTCGTTTTGCTACGTAACGAAACGACAAACGGATTTTGTCTCTAAAATGAAACGAAACGAACAGAAACACCGGAAATTTCGTCGTGCGTTTAGTTTCCATTACTGCAATATGAGTGAATTGCTTAAAATCCTAAAAAAAAATCACAAAAAATTGAAATAAATGGTAACGAAATGAATGAAAACGAAAACGATTTTTTTGCAAAAAATTCGCGAAAAACGGAAATGGACCAAAACGGACCCTACAAATGACAAACGACAAACGAAATGCCATTTTTTTTATTCGTGCCCATCTCTAGTCCTAACCACCTCCAACTCCTGCAGACGCAATGGCTCGTGGTTTCTTTAACGGATTCGGCCCTCTCTCTGTTGGCGAGCCCTCTTTTGCCTTCTGCCTTCCAATTGTCCCAGCAGGGTGGTCTTGTCCAGTGCCTTCTCGCGACATGAGACGGGGCCTCTCTGGAGAATAGTACCTGTGAAAGGGATCTGGGAGTCTTGGTGGACCACCAATTGAATGTGAGTCAGCTGTGAGGTTTGGCGGCCAGGAAAGCCAATTCGATTCTTGGTTGTATCAACAGAACCATAGTGTCTAGATCAAGGGAAGTGATAGTGCCACTCTATTTTGCTCTGGTCAGACCCCACCTGGAGTACTGGGTCCAGTTCTGTGCGCCTCAGTTTAAAAAGGATGTTGACAACCTCGAGCGGGTGCAGAGGAGGGCGACCAGGATGGTTGAAGGTCTGGAAGAAATGTCATATGAGGAACAGCTTAGGGAACTGGGAATGTTTAGCCTTTCAAAAAGAAGGCTGAGGGGGATATGATAGCTATGTTTAAATATTTAAAAGGATGTCATATTGAAGAGGGAACAGGTTTGTTTTCCATGGTTTCAGAGACTAGGCCTTGGGGAAATGGTGTCAAATTACAGGAAAAGAGATTCCATTTGAACATTAGGAAGAACTTCATGACAGTTAGAGCTATTCGGCAGTGGAAGATGCTGCCACGGAGGGTGGTAGAGTCTCCTTCTTTGACGGTATTTAAGCAGAGGCTGGATGGCCATCTGTCGGAAATATTGTGAAGGGGTTCCTGCTTGGCAGGGGGTTGGACTCGATGGCCCATGAGGTCTCTTCCAACTCTATAATTCTATGATTCTATGATTCTATGATTCTATGATTCTATGATTCTATGATTCAAAGGAGGGTGGTGGAGTCTCCCTTCTTTGGAGGTTTTTAAGCTGAGGCTGGATGGCCATCTGTCGGGAGCACCATGATGGGGGTTCCTGCATGGCAGGGGGGTTGGACTAGATGGCCCCTTGAGGTCTCTTCCACCTCTAGGGTACTATGATTCTATGAGATTTTGGGTCCCCAGGGCTAGTTCGAGACCAACCTGTTCCTCTTCCCGGTAGTCTAAAGGGTCTCAGCCATGCTCTCTTCCAGCACCTGAGCTCCAGGGGCTCAGATTACTTCTGCCAATCCAGCTGGTTTGTGTAGAAGTGTGGGGTGGTTTTGTTGTGGGTTTTCCCTTTCCTTGGCTTTGGTGTGGGATTTCCTTGCCCATCTCCTTTTCAGTGGCCAATCTGGGATGTCCTTCTGCTCGATGGCTCCATGGCTCAGGGTCAGGATCTACGTTGCGAGTTCAATTCCCTGGTGGTGCCACCTTGCCTCCCCCTCTTTATTTTGACATTCCTTCACATTACAAGCAAAAGGGAAAATATAAAAGACAAAAAAAACTTTAACATAACAAAACAGCACAAGTGGTAATCTTACTTATTAGTTAGTTGACCATCTCAGGCACCAGCTAAGACAAAAAGAAAGGAGCAATATAGTATATGCAGTCCAATGCAGTGAGGAGTGTTCAGACCTCTACACTGGAGAAACAACCATGAAACAGAAGGATGGCCCAACATAGGAGGGGTAACAGCTCAGGACCGGAATCAGCAGTACACGTCCATTTGAAGGACAAAGGGCACTCTTTCAAAGATGAGGATGTACACATATTAGACAAAGAAGAGAGGTGGTTTGAGAGAGGCGCAAGGGAGGCCATTCATGTTAGCATTGAAAATCCCTCCCTCAACAGAGGTGGTGGCCTCAGGCATAGTCTGTCTGCTACTTATAAGGCTGTGCTTTCCAAAGAACCAAGACAAATCAAAAAGCCTTCACCACCAAGGCCATAGCTAACAACCCATTCTTGATGGGTTTCAGCACCTTATTAGGCCATTGTTCACCTTAAGGCTATGGATACTACTGTCTACCTCAGAGCCTATTCAGGCCATTGTTCATCTTATGAGCCTAATTCAGACCAGGGTGACAGGAGGTCAAAGCGGACGATAAGATAGAGGCAACTAGCTTTATTCAGACTCATGAAGCTGTTTGGATGAGCAGCGAAACGTTTCAGTCTCTCAAGAAAAAGAAGTCCAGTTGCCATGACTCACCCAGATGACTAGTTAAATGACTCACGGGCTATTTACATGGCTTAACAGCATTACAATAAGTTTCCCAATTCATTTTGCCTTCCTAAAAAATAAGAGACCATCAACCTAGATAATTTCCAAAACCACATCCCTTCTCAGTAAAGTCATTCCTATGTTTTAGTAAGGGTTTCTGAGTGGTGCCTAACATTCTAATATTATTATATACAGTATAATGTTAATTCTAACATTATTATAATATTTAAACCTGCCTTGGTTTGCTTTCACCACTCGTTTCCTATCCTCGCTTCAGAGGTGGCTGGTGACTCCAGCAGCAATGGCTGGGGAAGGAGGGAGAGAGACAGGGAATGGATGGGGGTAGCTGCAAATCCACTCCGGATTTTTAGCCTGCCCCTTCCCAGGAGTTCTCCATGGTGCTGAATCTTCTCCCTCAAACAAGTCCAGCCCTGTGGGAGGCCCTTGCAAAGTGTGAACTGTAAAACCCGGAGTGGATTCCCAGCCTCCTGAAAGTGGAGTTTCTAGGTGATGCTGCCTCAGGGGGCCTTCCACCTCATGTTCCACACCACCCACCCACCCTATCACTCTGTGGTACCTCAACTTCTTCCTCCTCCCAGTTTTAGAACTTTTTGGCTTGGCTTCAGCTTGCCTTTCACCCTGCTTTCTTTCGGTTGTGAGGGTTCTCAGACACTTACAAAGATCCACCTCCCTCCTCCCCACTGGTTATCCATCTGCTTGCCTATGTGACATCACACAGGATGAGAAAGGTGAAGGATGCAGAGAACGCTCCCTCTTGCCCTGGTCCATCCCTGAATTAAACGGTGCACAGATTAATTGAGGCTGGACTCCTTTCCGGAGCCCTTTAGATAGAAGATCCTTTGATCCTTCTCTAGTCATGTTATCTGGACAGTTCTGGGTCCCACCAGAGACGAGAGAGAGATGAGAGAGAGAGAGAGAGAGAGAGAGAGACAGACAGACAGACAGAGATATCACACACACACACACACACACACACACACACACACACACAAAGAGAGAGAGAGAGACAGACAGACAGATGAGAGAGAGACAGAGATCACACACACACACACACACACACACAAAGAGAGAGAGAGAGAGAGAGAGAGAGACATACACAAACGACCCACATTCTCACAAACTAGGAAATGCAAGAGGTTGTCTTGTAGCGCCAGGGTTGAGGGGTGCCAGTGAGATAACACTGTGGCCAAAATCCTGTGGAGGGGCAGAATTAATCACAACAACTATAGCAGGGCCACGAAGACCTGTGGCACCTACGGAAGAGCTGGAGCCCCACTGATTCTGTGGGCCTTGCAGTTCACTCGGCAAAGCAAAAGGCTTTCAGCCATCGGGTAATGCCTGTGATTTCCCCTTCCTTCTTGGATGGTAGGGGACGGCTGTCTCCTTACAGTAACTGCTAGCTCAGTGCTTGGGAGTAGAGATGGGCACGAAACTAACAATTTTTCGTTTCAGTTTTCGTTTTTTCATTTTGTTACGCAATGAAACGATAAACAAATTTTATCTCTAAAATGAAACGAAACAAACAGAAACACGGGAAATTTTGTTGTGCGTTTCGTTTCCGTTACTGCAATACAAGTGAATTGCTTAAGATCCTAAAAAAAATCACAAAAAATTGAAATAAATGGTAACGAGATGGTAACGAAATGAACGAAAACGAAAACGATTTTTTTTGCAAAAATTCACAAAAAACGGAAACGAACCAAAACGGCCCCTCCAAACGACAAATGACAAACGAAATGCCATTTTTTTTATTCGTACCCATCTCTACTTGGGAGTTCAGTTCCCCAGTGGTGCCTCCTGGACAGACTCAAATCATCTGTAGGCTCCCCTCCGGACTCGCAGTTCTAAGATTATGGTTATTAAGGTCAGTTCAACTTACTGAGGGTCTTAAAACTTATGCATTTGAGATAAGGATATCATGAAAAATCATAACATAGCACAAATAAACTCTTCCTTGTCACAACCCATAATAAAGCAACCACCTGAGAATCTAAAATCTATGAGAACGAGAACTGTAACAACAAAAGAAAGCACTAGAATGAAATACAAATAAAAAGTAACGATAGCAGGGTAAAATTAAACTGGCCCGTTGGCTGCTAAGATGTTACTGGCCTGGGAAAGCCAGCCTAAAGAGCCATGTTTTGAAAGAGCCTATTTATTTATTTATTTATTTATTTATTTATTTTAGGGTATGATGAGGGATAATACACAGTCCAGTACAATTAAGATGTGTTCAAGTGTTTTTGCCCTTCCTTTTCTCTTAAAAGGAGCCAGGGTAGCTTCTTAGTGGGTGGGTGGGTGGGGAATGATTTGTTGTCTCGTTTATTTTTATTTATTTATTTATTTTTACAACTTGTATGCCGCCCACTACCCAAAGGTCCCTGGGCGGCTTCCAATCAAAGAATTAAAACAGTTAAAAACATCAAACAACAATAAATAATTAAAACAATAATAAAAACCTTATACTAAAATCATCACACTAAAGTTGCCATCAGAAGACCCACAATCTAAATTGTATCAATTAAAAAAACTTCTGGAACAGGAAGGTTTTTACCTGGCGCCGAAATGTCATCAATGTTGGCACCAGGTGGGTCTCACTTGGGAGGGAATCCCTTAGCTTGGGGGCAGCAGCCAAGAAGGCCCTGTTTCTACAAGCCATCCCTCGCACCTCCTTGAGGGATGGCTCTTTCAAGAGGGGCCCCTGGCTCGATCTTAATTGCTGGGTAGGTTCATATTGTTTCTATCACATTTGTTTCTATCCTAATGGGATATGGGTATTCAAAAGAAAGGCCAGTGAATCTAAGGCCGTCAAGAATGGCTGCTTTCCGGTCCCTTAAAATATGCAAATGGTTCGTTTGGGGGGAAATTCTAATTCTCTCGGCACCCACCCACCCCCCGCTTTTCTCCGCAGATGGCACCGCATCGCCTTCAGCGTGAACAAGAAGCAGGTGACGCTGATCTTGGACTGCAAGAAGAAAGGGACGCGCCCGTTGCCACGGGGGAACCAGCCGGTCATCGACACCCGGGGAATCACCGTCTTTGGAACTCGGATCCTGGACGAGGAAGTTTTTGAGGTAATGATGATCAGGATTTATATTTGTTTTAAAAAAACTACTTCATCAACATCTCGCTGTCTGGGGCAAGTACCTCTTTATTGTAAAACATTCAAAGTTATTACAACACAGAAGAGAGAGACAAGAACCAGATGGTGGCACTGTCCATCTGGAGAACTGGAACCAGCCATACTAATTAATCACGATTGCAAAGATCCAAGTCATCGAGCTAAATGCCTTTAGGGTCACAGAATAACGTACAGTGGTACCTCGGATAATGAATTTAATTCGTTCTCCGAGGCAATTTGTCATCCGAAAAAAATTGTTATCCAAAACACGGTTTCCCGTAGGAATGAATGGGAAACCAATTAATCCGTTCCAGAGTTAGGAAAGTGACAGACACCCTTTTTTTTTTTTTGCTCAGAACTCTTTATACAGTGCACTTTAAAGGTACCTATGTGATGCAGCCCAGGATAACCGTTTTTTACCGATGCATGCTGGAAATTGGTTATCCGAGGCAGCCCATAGGGAAAATTCGTTATCCGAGGAAGCCCTATACCTGGAAATTGTGATTCGTTATCCAAAAAAAATCATTATCAGGGGCATTCATTATCTGAGGTATTACTGTACATCTTTATTTCACAACACAAATAGAAAGCAAAGAGAATGTAAAGATATTAAAACACTTGACAAGATAAGACAAGACATGAAACTAAATGCATTTAGGGTCACAGAACTTGAGTGATGCGAACAGTAACCACCTCTTCCTTTTGAAGGACTCCCCTCCCCCGATCCCAATCCCAGGTGGCCTTTTTAAGGCCTGGCTTTTTGCTCCCCTCCCGTGGCTGCGGGGCCTCCAACCCGCATTCGAGTCGGAGGCCCCACAACCAAGCGAGAGGAAGGCTTCCTCAAAGTGGCCAGTTGTCATCCGGACTAGGAGCTATTCATGGATTTATCACCCCACCCATCCACACACACCCTTTAAAAAAAAAGTGTTCCCATTTTGTCAGTAGCCATTGCGGCATCCAGGGGCAGGGAGTTCTACAGCCTAACTCGCTACCGTGCAGATCTCCTTATACGGAGGTTGTACATGAGGACATACGAATTGGGCCAGGACCAATATCTCTCCAGTATCTCTACCGGTGAGGGGGCGTGGTGGCTCAGCGGGCTAGAGCACTGAAACGGTCGGCTGCAAAGTCGGCAGCTCCGGCGGTTCGAATCCCGGGTGCCATGCAGCGGAGCGGGCTCCCGCTGTCAACCCCAGCTCCTGCCAACCTAGCAGTTGGAAAGCATGTACAGTGGATCCTTGTGTAACAAACAGCTTGTATAACATAAAATCTGTACAACATAAAAAATTCTGGAGATAGGGGAAATTTGCTTAACATAATTGCCTATGGGGAGAATCCGTACAACATAAAAATGGGATTACCCCGTTTTCAATGCATTCCTATGGGAAATTTGTATAAAGGAAAATTTGCTTAAAATTAATTTCATTTGGAACGAATTCATTCCTTTATACAAGGTACCACTGTAAATGCAAGTAGATAAATAGGTACTGCCGTAAAAAAGCGGGAAGGTAAACAGTGTTTCCTTGCAGCCATGCCGGCCGCGTGGCCACGGACTTGCACAACACTGGCTCTTTGGCTTGGAAACAGAGATGAGCACCGCCCCCTAGAGTCGGACAGGACTAGCACACATGTCTGTGTGGGGAACCTTTACCTTTTATCTCTACTGGTCGCTGTGGGTGCCTCCGACGGCACACCGTTGCTCCCCCTCCAGGTGGGCATTTAACTGGACAGAGGGGTTCCCCAAAAATGTCTGACCTGTTGGGATTCCTTCTCTGGGATATCCTGAGATATGATTAATCTCCCTTAACCAGCTGAGAGATTAATAGTGAAGGAACAAAGAGTACTCGAACACAGAGATCTTTTTGGTGCTTAGCATCAGAGAGAATAATCAGGGAGGCTTGTCGATAGATTAGCTCTCCCCTCCTCTTGCTGCTAGGCTCTTTATTACCTCCCAACACATCATAGATACGTCAGTACAGAACCATCCAATAGACATACAGCTCGTGTCCTCTGAGAATGCTCTGTAGAATAGCATTGGATCATATTCTTTGGAATGCAGACTCCCCCACTTTTCCAGTGGCCATCTTTACCAGAGACCTGTACTCAGCTCTTATTGGTCAGCCAATTACCCAATAAGAGTGTGTTACTGGTGTGATGTAAGACTCCCTCAGAGCTATGCTGATAAAACATAGAAGCTAAATCTCTACACTGACCCCCTTTCTTTCCCCCCAAACTAGGGTGACATCCAGCAACTCCTGATTGCCTCCAACCCGCAAGCTGCCTACGACTACTGCGAACACTACAGCCCGGACTGCGACGGGGCGACCCAGAAGCCCCAGGCTCAAGAGGCCCGGCAAAGACCTGCCCCCAGGCTGGAGGTGAGAGGAGAGGCACAGGGGGCGGGTGGGGTGGTATGGGGTGGGGTAGGGGTTTTCAGGAGACGGCCTCGCGACCCTCAATTCCCCTCCTTCGGTGCTCTCCAGCGACCGTGTCCCAAGGCCATCTGGCCTCACGGAGAAGGAAGCCGCCGTGGGGCGCGCTGGGAGTCCCTCTAGGGCCGTGACGGCGAACCTCCAGCCCTCCAGATGTTTTGAACCACAACTCCCAGAATTCCAAGCCTGTATGGCCAATGACAAAAGGACGGTGGTGGGAGTTGTGTGGTCCAAAACATCTGGAGGGCCGAAGTTTGGCCACCGCTGCTTTAGGGTCTATAGGCGGCGTCTCATGGAGAACTACAACTCCCTAGGAGGCACCAATAGTAGCTAACTCTTCCTCTCTGTCTGCAACAAGAAGTGGACACCAGCTCGAGATGCCAGTTTGTTAGATCTTTAAATGCTAGCCAGGCAAAGAAAGAGAGAGACTTTTCCTTTTAATACAACAAGAAACAGAGATATCAAGATGTAATGCTTCTTTCCCCTTTTAATAACCCGTTAAGTACTAATTTTAGACATATAAGGTTTTGAAAACTTGGTAAAATTTATAAGAATAGAGAAAATATAATGGGTTGATGATGTCTGTTATATATCTAAGGTTGTAGACCAGACAGACTAGCTTAACTTTGTATCTTACTATCTTCACTTCTTGTAGTAGACAAAAATAGATATAAGCACATGCCTACTATATATATACCACACACACACACACTATATATTGAGTTAGTCAGATATAATCTAAGCTGTTCAGCTAAATGAAGAATTAAGTTCTAGGATTGAGAATATTGCTAAGACTAAACTAGCTAATACAATATTGTCATCTATTATCTGTATCTTTTGTACGAGATGGAGATAAGTAAAGACGAACATCATATTGATGGAAAAATATTAGAATTACATTAATGGAAAAATATTTAGTAAATATGGAAATATGGAAATAACCTTGTTTAAGATGAGAAGGGAAATATGAAACATCTAGGCCAATTTATTGGGGGGGAAACTCCTCCTGATATATGTAACACGCCAGGAGACACAAACAATGTATCTGTTTTTTCTTTGCTAGTTTTAAACATAAAATATTTATAGAAAAAAGAAGTGAGGTCAGAGCTAGGCCACAAAGGGCTAGGCCAGTGGTGGTGAACTGTCAGCACTCCAGATGTTTTGCCCCGCCCCCAACTCCCACAGTCCTTTGCTACTGGCAGTCTAGGCTCGGAATTCTGGGAATTGTGGTCCAAAACATCTGGAGCGCCGAAGGTTTGCCACCACTGGACTCAGCCTTTCTCCAAGTAAGCAGAACAAAGGTGTGGCCGGAATCCCAGAATACTTCCTGCAGAACTCCTGAAGAATTCTGGGAGTTTTGGAGTCCAAAAAAAGATATAAATGGCACAACCCTAATGGAAGACCATATTGCTGCACCAGTGCCGCAGTTTGGTAACACTGGGCTCGTGTTTTTTTTAAAAGTACAACCTTTGCCAGTCTTTGGTTCCCTTGAATGCATTCGGACTACATCTCCCACAGTCCTCCAGGACAGCATTGCTACCGGTGTGACTCCGTGGGAGCTGCCGTTGGATCCCACCTCTGGAGGGGTCCAGGTTGGGGAAGACTGCAGTGGCCACCAGGAGGGAGGGCCCTCTTTTATGTTTTTGGACTGCAGTTCCCGGAATTCTTTGGGAATACCTCAGGTGGAATTCTGGGCACTGCAACTGAGAATTGCAGTCTCCCATTAGGCTTTCTAGAGGGCCTGGTCCAGAAGAACTACAACTCTTAGGAAGACCAATAAATATTCGCATGAGACTCTTAGTCTCAGGGTCGTGGGTTCGGGCCCCACGTTGGGCGCCATGTTTTCCAGGGGCCTTTACCAAGCTCTCATTGGTCAGCCTATTGCCCATAATACAGTGTTCTCAGTGTGATGTCAGAGTTCTCAGATCTACACTGCTAAGATAATAGAGATGAATCTCTACAGGCCAGCTTTTTTATTTTTGAAGGCACTGACGGAGGTAAAGACTTATGTTTCTCACCTGCACCTCCCAGAATTCCACCTGGAGGGTTCCCGTAGAATTGTGGGAGTTTCAGTCCAAAAATATGTGAAAGATCTCACCACTAGTCTCCTGTGCTCTGCTTTTCCCAATTTGTGCTCAGCCAACGCTGCTGTTGTAGGGGTCCCATTCACCCGAGAGAGGTCACTTCTAAAGCCCTATCCTTAGACCGTTCCTCTTGACAAGAAATGTTCAAAGGGGGGGGGGTGTTAGTGGCTGAAAAGCGTCCCCCACTTTCCCAAAGGCAGATTTGGGTTTCTTCAGATCGGTGCGCCAGCGGCCACTCCGCTCTGGAGAAGACTCATCAGGAAAAAAAAGAAGGGAGAGAACCCGTATTTCCGGTAAAAATCTTTGTGCAATGCAACAGAAGTAGAAAGATTTGCCGAAGCGCATAGTTTCAAGTTCCTCAGATAGTCCACCGCTTTCTCGTCCACTGGCCTTTAAGATCTCAGGAGCTCGCCCTGAGACATTTGTAGGGAAAAGAACCAAAACATTTCATTATAGTGCTTTAGAGTTGTCAACAGAACAACAGCAATCAAAACAGACAACGACGAAAGGGGGAAAGAACACCAAGCAAGGAGGCGGGACTCTCTTTGGATTCAGAAGTGGGGGGAACTATCGGTTAGTGCTGGTTAGATGGACAGTCACTCGAACCCAGAAAGGTCCCTCCTAGCCACACCTACTGGAAGCAGCATGCGAGGTTGTGAGCACTCCAGCACAAACAAGGAATCCAGGCCTGTGGGCACATCCTACGATGCCTCCAGATGGTCTATAAGGTACTGGGGTCTTTTAAAAGGAGTCATCCAGATTCCTGTTTAAGTGTGTGTGTGTGTGTGTTTTTTTAACATCCCAGTGGAGCTGACTGTGGATTCTTGATGACTAATCTAGGCTGCTTTTACACGATCCCTAAAATCTGCTGGCAGCTTAAATGCAGATCCCCCCAACATGTTTTTTTTTTGTTCTGCTTCCTGTGTTCCCACCTCCTGCACTCTGATTCTATTGTTTCTGTCTGGTCGGCAGCAGCTAATTGTTCCAGCCCGTTAGGATTCTTGTCTGTTAAAAGTGTGTGTGTTTGTGTGGGGGGGAACCCAACAACAACAACAACAAAAAGCAGAGGAGGGCCAGGCATGCAATGCTTTAAAACAGCAACAAGGAATAGCAACAAGGATTTTACCTCCTCCAGACCAGGTACTTGTAAAATGCGCTAGGGCGTGTTTAAGTGGCTGTGGTCGTACTTTTTTTTTTTTTAAAGTCCGCTGTTGGTAGGAAAACAATTTTATGCTCCGCATCTGCGAGCATTTTGCAGCGGGTTTTAGGGGGTCGTGTAAAAGCAGCCCTAGTCCTCCAAACTGGGGAGCGGGGTAGAGGGCCGGAAGGGGTGAAGGACGAGAAGAGCCTCAATCGCACTCAAAGTGCTGAAGGGACATTTCGAAGAGACGTTCTTCCTACGTCTTGGATGTGGCTGCGGGTGTCTCTTCAGGCCCACTAGGACAGGCCTGCCCTCCACTTTCCAAATAAAGAATAGTTTCCCCCCCCCCCCCTTTCAGAGCTGTAGTTCTGTGTACAGGACTCAACGGTGCACCCTAATTAACGACTACCTTAAAGTCATGGAATGTATTCTTTAATCAGTTGGAACATCTCTTTCCTCTCCGCTTCAGCGCCCTGCCGCTCCGACAAACTTCTCCAGTCTGGAGTCTGTCGTAAGATTATGGAAAGACAGTGCCATTTTTTCAGATTGCCTGGAGGGAGTGTTCCACCCCCCTCACCTCTCATTATTAAAGATGAGGAGAGGGAGGGAATTATCACCAGGTGTTTTTTTTTTTCTGAACAGTTTTCAAATGTAGGGCTCACAAGGTCTTGAAAGGTTTGTTACCCAGCGACTCCTGGCAAAAGGTTCTCTGCCCAACAGGTTTTTAATTTTGATTTAAAAACAAAAAGGGACTACAAGCCCCCTCCCCTCTCACTAGAAAGGCATTAAGCATCAAATGCCCACTCCCTGAACTGGTTTGTTGTTGCTGGTTGCCGTTCTGAACAACTCCAGCTTGGGCCCCTAAGGCTTCAGAATATTTTTATTTATTTATTTTTAAATTATCCCCCCCCTGCTTTCTCTGTCCCCCCCCCCAGTACGATGAGGAGGAAATGGAGGAGGATTATGAGTACCCCTACCATTATGAAGGAAGGATGGCATCCTCCCTGCCTCTAGGGGGAGCCAGTGAGAAGGTAAAGGGGAGCGGGGTCAGCCCGTACTCCTCCCCCCAAAAGTCTGTCTGGGTGTCTGACTGTCCTGGTATCTGACAGTTTCTTGTCCTGATTACGTGGCTATGGAATCCCACCGCTGTCCATGTCCATCCGTCCGTCCGTCCATCCGTCCATCCATCCATATCTGTCCACGTGTGTCCATCTGGTTTGCCTTCAGAACAGAAGCATGGCCTCCCCCAAGTTTTGTTGGAGAACCCCCCCCCATCCAGACCCCTTGACCCCACTGTATTGATCACAGAATCATATAGAGTTCGAAGAGACCTCAAGGGCCATCTGGTCCAACACCCTAACCCTAACCCTAACCCAAGGTCACACCCTGGAAAGAGAAGGAACAATCAGGTGGAATTGCACGATTCAATGTTCCTGACCCGCCTTGCAGGGTTGTGGTTGTTTTGCAGGACGAAAAGTCACGTTTTGGCATCTCAGCTTCCAGAATCGAAAGAGGTAACTGAGGGCAGGTGTGTGCTTCTAGGAAGCGGAGTCCTCAAAGGCTCCTTGTCTCAGCTCTGAGGCAGCCTGGATGGACTCTTGGACCTTCTAGGTGGCTGTTGTCCTACACGGCTAGACCATCAACCTCCTAGCTCAGGACTCGTCACATGGATTTATCGTGGCCCTTCCAGTCCTGCTGGGTGGTTCTGCCATGGGCAGGAACGGCGCTCCGGGCCTTCTCCACGCAAAGCTTGCCTCCTGTGGTCAAACTGCGGAGGCTGCCTTGGGATGGTCACAGGGCAGGCAGAGTGCTGGAGGACACCATTGCTTCATGATCAGTGATCAAGGCCCTGCTGTCTCCACCTTGGCTGCAGCTCAAAATAATAATAGAAAACGCTCCAAATTCATCACATACAGTATTTCCCCATGTATAAGACTATATTTTTTTGCCTAAAATTGTTAAGACTAAACCAGTGGTTCTCAACTGTGGGTCCCAAGGTGTAGTTGGACTGCAACTCCCAGAAACCCCTTCCAGCACAGCGAGTGGTGGAGGCTTCTGGGAGTTGCAGTCCAGGAACAACTGGGATCCACAGGTTGAGAACCACTGGACTAAACATTGAGAGTCGTTTTACACATGGAAGGAAGCCGAGGAGGGAACTGTCCGGTTGTGAAAGTGTAATTTTGAGTTGGAAACATGGGGGCATCTTATACATGGGGGCAATGTATACAGGTATTTACTTTCCCTAATTACAGTACAGTACTTTCAAATCCGAAGACAGTTCTTCCCCCCAGCACTTAGAGATGGCAGTTAGTTGTATTCATCATTGATTCTCTCACCTGCTGAGCGGGTGTTGCCACATTCCTTAAGGGAAATACTGTATATATGTGAAGATATGTGAACCCAGTCCTCCAGCCGAGGTGATGTGGAAGTTGAGTCACAGCAACTGGACTTTTCTTGTGAGATCGAAACGTTTCGCTACTCATCCAAGCAGCTTCATCAGTCTGAGGAAAGTTAGTGGCAAGCCGTTGCCATGGCTCAACTTCCAAGGGAAGTTTTACTTGGCCATTTTGATGGCTCCCTCCAATCTGGTGTTTTTGGATCCTTCCCAAAGGAGAATCAAAGGCTGAGCACCCCTGGGCTCAATGCATAGGTCACAGTGCGCTCTGCACTCACTCGCTTTCACTTTACCCCAGAGAAACTCATTTTCTGGACTAGCGATCCCAGAAACCACAGCCAGTGATGGCGGTGGAGACTATGGGATGTTTAGGTTACTGTTTGTCATGGAATTAGATGGGTTATGTGGTACAGTTGTCCCCCACCCTTTCATGGTTCATATACTGCAGTCTCGGTATATCGCGGGTCCGCAGTATATGAAAAAAGGCCTTCTGGGGTAAGGAGGAAAGGCCTTCCCAGGCCCATCAGAGGCCCAAAAAGTGCTTCCCCGCAAACCAGAAGTGACCTCCAGATCACTAGGAAGCACTTTTGGGGCCTCCGAGGGCCCGGGAAGCTCTTTGCAGGCCTGTTTGGAGCAGCGCCAGGCCTGGGGTAAGTACAAGAGCCCCCAGAGAGCCCCACTCCCCAGTCTTGACCCAGCCCTGCATCTGTATATTGTGGATTTTCAATTATCGTGGGTCAGGTTGGGTCCCTAACCCCCGCAATAAGTGGAGGTTTACTGTACAGTACTTTCAATTGGCAGATTCCATTAGAGCAGGCCTGCCCAAAGTCCGGCCCGGGGGGGGGGGGCCAAATCCGGCCCGTCAGGCCATTCTGAGTGGCCCGCGGCTGGCTGGCCCGCCCCTCCCTCCCCTTCCTTCACCCCATGTTTTTTCTAAAGAAAGCGGGTGGGGCTTGCAGTGGGGTGGCAGGGTTGGGGAGCAACCGGCCCCTGACACTTTCTCAGCCACCAAATCTGGCCCTCCTTACAAAAAGTTTGAGCACCCCTGCATTAGAGTACAAATCTCACAAAAAAATCACATTCGTAAGTCCTTGTGGCCATTTTGAATTCTTTAGAATGCCCTTTGGGCTCTGGAATGCTCCAGGAATCTTTCAGAGGACGAGTTCCCCAGACTCCACTTGTATCTCATAATTCACCATGCTCACTATTCATTCGTCCCAATGACTGGGTTGGCAGATCTGTGGCCCCTTGGCTCATGGCTAGGGCTGTATGGCCTATCGTGAAGAGGCAACAAAGGGACATGGACAGGAGGAAGGAGCATGGGACACTGGGGGTTGGGGGAAGCACAGAGCTGCAGTTTCTGGAGGGAAGCTGAGTCCGTTCATGGCTGCTGTTGTTGGAATCACACTTCTGTTTGTCTTTGCTCCCTGTCTGTCCTGTTGTTGCGTCTTCGTCACCACCATCATCCTCACCACCACCTACCTCACCATCCTCGCCTCCTCCAATCTGTCATCCTGTCGTCACTAGAAACCGGCTAAGGGCAAGCCCTCCGCCAAACCCGAAAAAAAGCAGCCCCTGAAACGCCAGTTAAGGGGCACGTCACCCGCCAACGTGAAGCCCCAAAATGGGAAGGAAGGTTCAAAATATCCCAGCAACGGGAAGTATCCCGGGAATGGGAAATCCTCAGGCAACGGGAAGTCATATAACGGTGGCAGCATCTCCAAGGCAACTCCCAAGGGGAAATCTTCAGCTGCAAAAAACTCCCTGGGCAAATCAGGGGGCCAGGCACATGCTGGCGCCACCGGGAATCGCAGACCAGGAAACAGCTACCAGCAGGTAGAGCCAGAGGGAAGAACTAAGGCCAGCTGGTCTAATGCCTGGCATCTGCCCAAGCGGGTGGGCAGATCCACTGGCCCCTCAGCGCCCTCCCCCTATGTCTGCCATCTCATTTGTCTCTGTCTCTTTGTGTGTCCACAACCGTGCCTTCGTTCTCTGTGTTGTGACACATGTTCCCCCACCCACCCACCCCGCTACCTTTCGTGGGATACGGAGAAGCTGTCCCGACCGAGAGAAACCACCTGGCAAAAGCCACAAAAACTTACCACGGCGGCCCTCCCCCCCTTCCCTTGGGATGGGTCCAGATTGGATTCGATGCTCCCTGAGACCAGGGCTGGCGAACCACATCGGACCCCGCCCCGCCCCACGTGGCCCACCCGTGGCCCTTCCAAGTTTTGGCTCTGCCTTTCTCTTGGCCTTCTCCCCCCCGCCACCCACCGCCCTACGTAACAGCCCCCCCTCCCCAAAGATGTTGCCTTTCTTGACCAGTGAGTCGGGGGTGGCATTGCGCTTATGCCCGTTCCAGATCGATTTATCCTGGAGATGGAAAATGATCTGGGA
>JAHTLZ010000347.1:35817-43317 GCA_023846285.1 Phrynocephalus versicolor
ATTCATTCATTCATTCATTCATTCATTCATTCATTCATTCATTCATTCATTCAGTTTATATAATCATGCTAGAACTGCAGAGCTGATTCCAATGTTATTTATATATACAGTGGGACCTTGTATAAAGGAATTAATTCGTTCCAAATGAAATTATGTGAAGCAAATTTTCCTTTATACAAATTCCCATAGGAATGCATTGAAAACAGAGTGATCCCATTTTTATGTTGTACGGATTCTCCCCATAGGCGATTCTGTTAAGCAAATTTCCCCTATCTCTGGAAGTTTTTTTTTTTTGTACAGATTTTATGTTATACAAGCTGTTTGTTATACAAGGGTCCACTGTACATTTATTGTTCCCCTTTATATAATAATTGTAGAACTATAGAGATGATTCTGGCTGTATTTGTATTCTTGAAGTCTTTCACGGCCAGGATCTGATAGGTGTTCTGGAATTTTTTTTGTCCTTTTTCTGGAAGAAAAAGGTCCAGAACACGGCCAAGCAGCCCCCCAAAAACTCACAGCAACTGGCTGTATTTATTTATTTATTTCTCTGGGGTCGACCTGAAAGGCGTCCCTGAAAAAAATTGTTTTCAAATGCCTCCTAAAGAAGTCCAGAGAGAGAGAGGGAGCCAGCTGTGTCTGCTCTGAGTGTGGATTCCACAGTGTTGGTCCCACCACCGAGAAGGCCCTGCCTGCGTAGAGGATGACTTTGGGGGGCTCAGTGGACTATATTTATAGTGAACTATAGATTGGAAACCTCCCACCAACTTTTCTCAGACTGAAGAAGCTGCGTGGATGAGGAGTGAAACGTTTCATTCCCACAAGAAAAAAAGTCCAGCTGCCGTGACTCAACTCACAAATTGATTTAATGATTAAAGGCTATGTTGGATGACCCTCCGGTGGCTTTCATAATAAGTTTGAGTTTAAGTTTAGTCTATTGATTAGCCATTTTTGACCCTATCAAAACGCACGCAAAACCCCATAAATGCACAATAAAACAGATAAAATACAATGCAAATGCTAACCTTTAGGAACATCATAAATGTATTTAAGTTAAGCGAATCCACCCCTGCAGGAAATTCTTATTTGCTTTATGTAGCGGGATCTTATGCCCTCTGTCTTAGATATAAATTTAGCGATATTTCAGACAACTTGTGTATTAGGATGCTTGAGCAGATATGAAAGTCTACGATCCATGTTTCAGTGATCTGTTTCACCCAACAGGGAAGAGAGATAGTCTTGCCTGGCGACAGAATATGACATGCAATCAAATAAAATATGCATAATATCCTCAATAGCAGGGACTCCACAAAGACAGGTTCATTCGTGATAAAGCAGCTGGTGAAAGCATCTGTGGCTTCCATAATAGCATGAGTTATTTTGCAGCTGGACACGGTGGTGGTGAAACATGGTGGCTCCATTGTCGTGGGTGTGGCAGGAGCCCATCCCACTACCCGCCCCGAGTGATGTAAAATTTCCAGAAACTTGTTGGGGGTGGGGGTGGGAATGAATGGGAAGAAAATATGTTTCTCCCACCAATTCTTCCATTTTTTTAAAAAACAAGGCTTCAACATTTTCTGGAAATCTGGCACCTCTACCCATCCCCTCAAAATAGGTCCAGTACCTTGGATTCCGGTGCTGCAAAGTTCGGAACAAAACCCGGGATGGATTCAGTGCGCCGGCCCCCCCCCCCCAAATAGCTATCACAGTCTCAGCTTCATCTGCGTTCTGATGGCTGAGACGCAGGGACATGGTGAAACCACGCCGGCACATGCTCACGAGACCTCACCTGAATTTGTGCTTCTCTCCCCCTCCCCCCCGTTGGTGTGGCTGATGGGTAACCCTTCTCCTCTTCCGTGGCTCCACAGATGGCCTTGCGTGGCTCTCCAGGACCGATGGGGTACACGGGTCGGACGGGGCCCTTGGTAAGTATTATGCCGAGGGGCCACCCAAGGCATGTGGAGCAAGATCTTTGTGTGTGTGTGTGTGTGTGTGTGTGGATGCAGATGTGTCCCGGGAATATGCTTGACTGGGGCCCTCAACCCTCTTGTCTAGCTCAGTGGTTCTCCACCGGTGGGTCCCCAGATGTTCCTGGACTGCAACTCCCAGAAATCCCTTCCAGCACAGCAAGTGGTGGAGGCTTCTGGGAGTTGCAGTCCAGGAACATCTGGGGACCCACGGGTGGTGAACCACTGGGCTAGATCATGTTTTGTTTACACCAAATTCAGTTTAAAACACCTAGAATCCCTCAGCTCGCCTGGGGTCACAGCTACACCCTCTCCCTTCCTATGTTTGTGTGTGTTTGTGTTTTGTCTGTGTTGATAATTTGGTGACCCAGTCAAGGCATGTTATGTGTCTCTAAATAGATTTTAACATTTAAAAAAACCCAGTTTTAACCAATTATTGTAACGCTGCTACATGATTTGTTTGTTTTTTTTCAACAGAACGGTTTCACATATTTTTAATATGAAGCGTAAAAATGAAATGGAATAAGCAATGAAACAAAATGAAAAATGAAATGAAATATAAATTGTGCCATCCAACTCTTGTTTTATGACCCCATACTTTTAAAAATGTGGGTTTGTCTGTCTGAGCACTTGTTTCTCTTCCTCTTCTGTGTTAGTTAACCCAAGGGTTTCTGGATTATTGTGGTCATTTCTGTTTTTTTTAAAAAAAATATGGCAAAAAACAGCATGAGTTTTGAATTTCTGGTTGAATTCCTCTAACTGTACAACAAAAGTGCGGGAATGTGTGGAGAAGAGCTTCACGTTCCCCAGAGTAGCCCACCTCTCGCACTTAACCGTTTCAATGACTCACTCTCGAGACATTTGTGAGCAGAAAGAATAAAAAGTTTCATTACTCACAGTTGATCAGATTGAACAGCAAACCTGTCCGACACGACTGCTTTCAGCAACAGCGACAGGCTCACCCCTTCTGACAGACTGTAGAGCGGGAAAAAGCTCTCCACAGAAAAACAGGGCTCTCTTTTTGAGATCAGAGGCAGCGATGAAATGATGGGTGATTATTGGCTAGATTGGCAGCTACCCAGAAAGGCCCCTCTTGGCAGAAAATAGCTACAGGCAGCAGGGGAGATTGTAGAACTTCAGACATTTGTGTGTTTTGGGGTGCATTTTCTTCACTCCATCACACACACACCCAAAAAAAAAGGGAACTGCCACGGTCTGTTTTTCTTTCAGGGCGAACCCGGCAGTCCTGGCGTGAAGGGAGAACACGGGGACTTCGGCCCGCAGGTGGGTGACCTTTGACCTTGATATCTCCCCCCCCCCGTTTCCTGAATCTCAGCCTGTGAATTAGACCCTTTCTTTTTCTTTATTAAAATCCAGCCCGTTGGGCATTGCAGACCCCCCAGTTCCCCCACTTGAGCCAAAAACTTGCCATGCAGCCACAGCAGCGGTCACCTCAGCCACCAATGCAAGGGCAAAGCCCACAGTTGTCCGTAGCGTTTTTGGGGTGTGTGAGCAGGATGGGCCCTCCACTACCACCCCCCCCTTGAAGCTGCGGGAGAAGTGGGGCCACCGTGTGGGCCAGCAGGCGCTGGGCTTGGGGGGCAGGGTGAAGCGGGTTGGGCCTTCCCTCTCCCCCCCCCCTTGGAGCCACGCCGGGGAGCTGCAGGGTCCGGCCCCCAATAGTGTCCGAGGGACAGTGAACTGCCCCCCCCGTTTAAAAAGTTTGAGGACCTCTGCATTAAAACATCCCCTTCCTGCACCTCTGGTTGTCTCCTTCCACTCCCCGTTGCGGGACAAAAATGCCGGGCTGCCGAGTGTGTTCGGCGCGGGGTCGCGAGCGAGTGTGCGAGAACAGGATCCATAGGGGCGGGTGTGAGTGTCAAGAGGTGTGTGTGTGTGTGTGTGTGTCCTTCCTTCCCGATGTGGTGCCTGAGTGAGGCTTCTTGTTTTTCTTTTCTTCCCTTCCAGGGTCCCCGTGGCCCTCCGGGGTTGACTGGCCCCCCTGGGAAGCCCGGACGCAGGGTAAGTGGCCCTCTTCGTTGGCATTCTTGGGGAACGATCCAGATTGCGAAACAACAATTAAGGGGGGGGGAGCTCATTTTCTGTCCACAAAAACAATAAGACGTCATAGACTTGGAAAGGAGGATGAACAGACTGGATAATCTCCCTTCCCCTTTCTCTCTTTCTCTCTCTTTGGTGGTTACTTCACGTCCAGTTCATCCCTCTTTCCTGTCCTGCTTGGGACCAGTACAAAAAAAAAAACTTCACATCCATAGAGTGATAGCAAAAAGTTGTCTTGACCATGCCCCCTAGAACCGGGAACAGAGCGTGACAAGCCGTACCTGGCCCTGGGCTGGGGAATTCTCTTGTCACGGTTAGTTCCTGGTTCCTGTTCCGAGACAAGGGACTGTGTGGTAAAAACTGTCACGCAACGACCAGTGTCTACCTAGTGGTCAGCGGCTGAAGCGGCATTCAACTTTAGTTTCCCTACGAGAAACACCAAGCAGCTCAAATGTTTATTAAAGAAAGTACTGAAAATTCTGTAGCATTGGCGTGTAAATCCCGGAAGACCAGTAAATCGAAATATCGGAAAAGTTTTATTTACAATATTTAAAAAAAAAGGGTTAAGGAAGCAAGACAAAGTTAGAATTTGTCACGGAACAAGACCGCGAAGTAACAGTTGTCACGAGACAAGTAATCACACCCGTGAGTAAATGGAAACAGGGATTGAACAGGGACAAAATCATGTGACCGCGAACAACGGCTGTCAAGGAACGTAATTGCGGAACAAGGTAGGATGTGAACTATCTCTCTCTCTCTCTCTCTCTCTCCATAACCCCTCTTCTGTTCCTTCTGTTCCTGCCCTTTCAGGGTCGTGCAGGAGCTGATGGGGCCCGGGGTATGCCTGGGGAACCCGGCCTTAAGGTAAGAGAGGACCTCCAAACAGAAGGTGTGTGTGTGTGTGTGTGTGTGTGTGTGTGTGTGTTTATAAAAAAATCAACTCAGGCACCCTAGATGACTTTGGTTGGTTTTTGTTGTCCTGATTCCGCTGAGGGCAGTGGGGGGTGGCATCATCACCTGCCCTCGAATTTCTGTAAGTACTAGAAATTGCGCTTTTAATTCTCGGGCCGAGTTCCCGACTCCGTTTCAAGTGCCCCAGGCCAAAATCAAAACAAAACAAAATAAAAGACAAAAACCATCAAGGACCTTAAAGACTAACTACTATTTATGTTTTAATGTAAGCTTTCGTGGACACGTCCACTTCTTCAGACGTATAGTAGCAGAATGAGTTGTACAATTAATATATTAAAGGAATCTACTCTACATACCAAATGTTCATTGGCTGTTTTAAGTCCTTCCTCCATAACCTGGGTATTCCCTTTGCCTTCCTGCCTGCTTTCTGCTCCGAAAACAAGGTGTCATAAATGTTTGATCGTAATTAAATCATCGATCATAATGGGGAAGGGGGGGGGAATTGGAAACCATTTCAAAACGTATCCGATTAAACAAACGCAAGACCAGGCTACAGGTGATACCGTTATAGGCTAAAAATAATAAAAATAATAAAAATCATTGCAAACTTTCATGGGCAATACAGTAACCCCCCACCTATCGTGGGGGTTAGGGACCCACCCAACCAGCGATGCCTGAAAATCCGTGATATGCGGAAGCAGGGCAGGGTGTGTGTGTGGGGGGGCAATCAGATCCCCCTGCTGCCGCCGGCATGCGCCAGTCCGAGAAGTCTTGGGGTGGTGTGTGCCGGCAGCAGCAGGGGGATCTGACCTCCCGCTGCCCCGAGACTTCTCGTCCGGCGCCGTCTCTATTGAAATGCATTGGCTCAATGCATTTCAATGGAGAAATTTTTCTGCATTGGAAAACATTGGCTCAATGCATTCCAATGGGGAAAATTTATCCATTGAAATGCATTGGCTCAATGCATTTCAATGAAGATTGTGGGGCAGCACCCAACGCTAATGTTCCGTGCTTTTCCGAGAAGCCTCGGGCCGCGCGGGAGGGCGTCGTGGGCGATCGCATCGCCCCCCCGCCGGCCCCCTGCATGGTCTGAGGCTTCTCAGAGGAGTGTGGGGGCGACACAGGGGGTGATGTGATCGCCCCCCCACCGCCGCCCCATGCAGCCCGCGGTGCAGATACTGTGATCCCATGATATAGTGGGACCGCAGTACCTGAACCACGAAATGGCTGGGGTGACTGTATCCTCTTTTTCAAGGCATGTACTAGAGATGGGCACGAAACGAACAATTTTTCGTTTCCATTTTCGTTTTTTCATTTCGTTATGCAACGAAGCGACAAACGAATTTTGTCTCTAAACGAAACGAACAGAAACACCGAAAATTTTGTTGTGTGTTTCATTTTCGTTACTGCAATACAAGTGATCTGCTTTAAATGCTAAAAAAAATCACAAAAAATTGAAATAAATGGTAACGAAATGGTAACGAAATGAACAAAAACAAAAATGAATTTTTGCAAAAATTCGCGAAAACAGAAATGAACCGAAACGGACCCCCAGATGACAAATGACAAATAAAACACCAATTTTTTTTATTCGTGCCTATCTCTAGCATGTACCAAAAGCCCAAACATGTGAAAATATGTGCTTTGCCAGGAAATTATTCTTAGATGTAAAGTTCTTGGCGAGATGACATTTGCCAGGCTGGTCTTAGATGAGGCAGGAAGCAGCAGGGATGTTGTTGAACTTTGAAGCGTCATCTGCTCATAGAATCATAGAATCCTAAATTTGGAAGAGACCTCAAGGGCCATCCAGTCCCACCCCCTGCCATGCAGAAACCCATTGGGTTGCACACCCCGGCCCTTTAAACAAAGGGACATGGGTCATGCACACACACCTACGCCTCCTCTCCGATAAAACAGCAATCATATTTCTTAAATTTCTAACAAGAAATGTCACATGCGTGACAAAGAAGTAGGAACATACGATCCCATCTGGTGGAACAGTCGAGTGGTACCGAAGGCAGGGTGTGAGGCTTTTGAAGAGACTAGAAATTTAAAGTTGATATTGATATGTCACCCATTAGTAGTTTTAATAGAAAAGGATGGTGTAAGTAATGCAAAAAATAAAAAAGACAGAGAGATGATAATGAATATGTAAAAAACGAACAGACAAAACAACAACAACAACAAAATTTGGAAGCCAAGCTGGGTTTTCCAATTTGCACGAATGTTATAGTGAAGTTTGGAATATGGCCATTAATGATACATTGACTTTGGAAATTGGATTTATAAAATAAGACTCAAAGACTACAGTAATACCTTGGTTTACGAGCCTAATCCATTCAGGAAACGTGCTTGCAAACCAAAACACTCTTATATCAAAGCAATTTTTTTCATAAGAAATAATGGAAACATAAATGATTTGTTCTGGAACCCCACAGACCACATACTGTACACACAAAATGCCAAAACTCACAAAAGAAGTTGGCTAGGAGTCCACCTCCACACCATGGTTTCAGTACTTGGCTGCAGAATAAAAGGATGGCTAGAAGGTCGAATATAA
>JAHTLZ010000347.1:48317-55605 GCA_023846285.1 Phrynocephalus versicolor
CAGCTGCATGCCCCGAATTGGGACACCCCCCGGGCACCCCCATGGAGAAGCAGCCCAGCCTTTGGGAACCCCTGTGGCAGAAAAGGAGGGACTGGGGTCTTGAAGCTGGTCTGCCCCCCCCCTTTGCAACCGGATGGCTTCTGATGTACTGCACTCCTCGGCCAACCATCTCACCGCTCCTGTTTTGTATCCGAACAGGGTCCGCAAGGGGAGCCCGGACCCCCCGGACAGCAAGGAACCCCCGGGACTCAGGTAGGTGGACCCAGGAGATGAACACGTGTGTGTGTGGGGGAAGGTCTTAGGGAGGAAGCTGGATCAAGCCAGAAGCCCCCCTACCCATTGCCCCCCACCCCGACCACAAAGCCTCCAAAACAAGGGGAGAAGGAAGTGCCCTCTCACTCCCTTGCAGCCGTGTCTTGCAATTTATTTATTTATTTTTATTTTTGGAGTATTTTTTTTACCCTGCCTTTCTCCTTGGAAAAGGACCCAAGGTGGCTTACAGTAAGGAGGGACAATATACAGTCCAGTACAATTAAAACATGTTCATGTTAATTTAATTTAATTTAATTTAATTCAATTAAATTTAATTCCCCCCCCCCCCACCATCTTGCTGGCTATTTACATATTACTTTTTTTTCCTTGTTATGGTTATTATTATAATTATCATTTTAATTGTCACCTCGATGTTTGTTCACTGCCCAGAGTTCCTCTGGAAGATGGGCAGTATATAAATAAATAAATAAATAAATAAATAAATAAATAAATAAATAAATATTTGAGAACAGAGAATTGAGGAACATCTTGCAACATTAAAAGACAACATTGAAGATACAAGAGCGCGTGAGCAGTTAAGAAAAGAGTATAAATATCATATAATCATGCACGGGAGACCATCGAAAAGTTACGAGGGATGGGAACTAACAATGGATAACATAGCGTCAATGCAGTGACACGAGGAGAGATTAAACACCAAGTTATAAGTGGTTATAAATACAAGGTTATAAATCCAAGAAGTCAAAGCTGACTTTAAAATGGAGGACTCACACTAGCTGTATTCAGACTGAGGAAGCTGTTTGGATGAGCAGCGAAACGTTTCTGTCGCTCAAGAAAAAGAAGTCCAGTTGCCACGACTCAACTTCCAGACAAAGTCTATGTGGTCATGTACGGTTAAGGTAAATCCCCCCGCCCTGCACATGCGTACCAGTCGTGTCCGACTCTAGGGGGCGGTGCTCCTCTCCGTTTCTAAGTCAAAGAGCCAGTGTTGTGCAAGTCCGTGACCACGTGGCCGGCATGGCTGAAGGGCATTTCGGTGCACAGAAACCAGCATGGCTGAATGCATTTCGGTGCTGTTTACCTCCCTGTTTTTTTTTTTACGCCGGTTTTACCTATTGATCGACTTGCATTTACATGCTGTTGAACTACTGGGTTGGCAGGAGCTGGGGTGGTTAACTGCGGGAGCTCACTCCGTAAGGTGGCACCCGGGATTCGAACCACCGAGCTGCAGCTGACGGTTTCAGCGCTCTAGCCTGCTGAGCCGCCACTTATATGCATGACAGATTTGTATAAAAGACACATAATAGGCAGTCCCTCATTCGGGGAAAGCTTGCCTGAAGGGAAAGGTCTTGGCCTGTTTCCGGAAAGACAGCAGAGATGGGGCTCTCCTTCCCGCCGCCAGGCAGGCCCCTGCACCTCCGAACGGACTCTTAAAGCTGCTCTCATTTGCTCAAATCCTGGTCAGAGCAGGAAGCGCAGGGGAATGCCGCTACCCCTGGGGCGCCTGCCAGGGGGAAGTTCTGCCCCGGGAGAGGTTCCCGAATCCCCCAACCAGCTTGGCCAGCAGTGAAGCATTGCTCTGCAGATTTATTGCTTTATTTTCCTCACCAGCTTTTGGAACAGTAAAAATCACAGATTCCTGCTTCCCAACCTCAGGGAGTCGGTCACCCAGGTGTTTTGGGGCGGACCACTCCCAGAGACCCTGGCCACCACCGCTAGCCATGAAGGATTCTGGGAGCTGACATCCAAGGTCACAGAACAGAGTGACCAAAATGATTTGGGCCCCCTCCCTTATTTATTTATTTATTTATTTATTTATTTACAGTGGTACCTTGTATAAAGGAATTAATTCATTCCAAATGAAATTCTGTTAAGTAAATTTTCCTTTACACAAATTTCCCATAGGAATGCATTGAAAACAGAGTATGCCCTCATCACGACCATTTTTATGTTGTACGGATTCGCCCCATAGGGCGATTCTGTTAAGCAAATTTCCCCTATCTCCGGAAATTTTTATGTTGTACAGATTTTATGTTATACTAACCATTTGTTATATGAGGGTCCACTTTATTTATTTATTTATTTATTTATTATTTATTTATTTATGTGTAGCCTGCGTACAGTTATTAAACTGTAAACTGCCTAGAGGCTACTTGAAGTGGTATGGGGTGGTATATAAGCAGAACATTTTGCTTTGCTTTGCTTTGCTTTGCTTTGCTTTATTTATTTATTTATTTATTTATTTATTTATTTATTTATTTAGAATATTTTTACCTCGCCTTTCTCCTTGGAAAAGGGCCTAAAGTGAGGGGCCATATGCAGCCCAGAACATTTAAAGCCGTATTGAAGCTTAAGAGCAGGGGATTTAAAAAAAAGGCCTCTTACAACATTGAAAGGCAACATTACAACTAAAAAGAGCACACAAACAGTTAAAAGGAAAGAAGCATCGATGCTGAGGCATGGAAACTTGCATGGAAAACATAGGCGTACTTATGAAGTTAGACAATGCGATCCATATATGGTAATCCATCTAAAATGTCACATAGTAGGAAGTCCCTTATTCCAGGAAAGCTTGCCTGAAGAGGAAGGTCTAACGCCTTCTTCCGGAACGACAACAGAGAAGGGGCAAGTCCTGGCCTCCAGTGGGAGGGAGTTCCAAAGTCTGGGCACAGCAGCCGAGAAGGCCCTTTCGTGGGTTCCCACGAGACGTACCTTTGAAGGGGGCGGGATGGAGAGAAGGGCTTCTCCTGATGACCTCCTGATGAGTCGGTTCATACCGTGAGATTCGATATTTGAAGGAAAGGCTACAAGCCTTTGGGACTTTATATTCTGGGGGGGAAAAAGGCCCCCGAGGGGGGGGGGGATGTAATTGAGACATGCAAAACTATGCAGTGGATGAATAAAGTGGAGAGAGGGGAGCTCTTTTCTCTCGCACGCAATGCCAGGACCAGGAGTCGTCCACTCAAACTGAGGGTTGGGAGAGTAAGAACAGGCAAAAGAAAAATATTTATTTACGCAGCCTGTGGAACTCCCTGCCTCAGGATGTGGCGATGGCATCTAGCCTAGATGCCTTTAAAAAGTAGATTTCTGGGAAGCCCGCCTGGCGGGTTTCGTTTCTGTGTTTTCCTTATTGGGGTTTTGTTTTGGTTTTTAAACAGGGGCTGCCTGGACCCCAAGGAGCTATGGGCCCTCCTGGAGAAAGGGTGAGTAGTTAGGGGGCTTCCTCTCATCCCCCCTATGGGGTCGTCCTGGGGGACCCACTTGGAGTCTGTGTGAACTTGCGCCCCCCCCCCCCAATCCTGGTCTATTAAAACTGTTTTGGGACCTCGCTAGTTATCAGAGTGCCTTTCCCTCAACAGGCTGGATAGACATTAAAAATGAGTGAATGGGTGGATGGATGGATGGATGGATGGATGGATGGATGGGTGGATGGATGGATGGATGGATGGATGGATGGATGGATGGATGGATGGATGGATGGATGGATGAAACCCATGCAACATCAGCCCATACCACCTGGTGCTCGCAGGCGGTGCCCTTTTTATTTGATGACTGATACTGATGATTCCGTGTCTTTTGTCTTACATACTGTATATAGCTCCTTAATTTTTGTTCTGAACAGTTCAGAGTGGCCTTATTGCCAGATGAGTGGTAAATAAAAAGAAATAAATAAATGGACCCCAGCACCTGTGGGAAAATGCTAGGAAGAGGATCAAAGGAAGGAAGGAAGGAAGGAAGGAAGGAAGGAAGGAAGAAAGAAAGAAAGAAAGAAAGAAAGAAAGAAAGAAAGAAAGAAAGAAAGAAAGAAAGAAAGAAAGAAAGAATAGACCCTCACCTGCAGGAAAATGCTAGAATGAATGAATGAATGAATTAATTAATTAATAAACCCTCACCTGCAGGAAAATGCTAGAATAAATAAATGAATGAATGAATGAATTAATTAATTAATAGACCCTCACCTGCAGGAAAATGCTAGAATGAATGAATGAATGAATAAGTAGACCCTCGCCTGCAGGAAAATGCTAGAATGAATGAATGAATTAATTGATTAATTGATTAATAGACCCCCCCACTTGCAGGAAAATACTAGAATGAATGAATTAATGAGTAAACCCTTGCCTGCAGGAAAATGCTAGAATGAATGAATGAATGAATGAATTAATTAATTAATTAATTAATTAATTAATAGATCCCCCACTTACAGGAATATGCTACAATGAATGAGTGAGTGAGTGAGTGAATGATTTCCTTTGCTACAAACTGTCCAGAGTGCAGGCCAGCACTAATCAGGTGGTACAGAAGTTACATGAATGCACGAGTGGATGAACAAACAAACAAACAAACAAACAAACAAACGACCCCCTTTCTCTTCTTCTCCTTTCTCCTAGGGCCCTCAAGGGAAACCGGGGCTCCCAGGGATGCCTGGCTCCGATGGCCCTCCGGTGAGTATCAAGCCCCTTCTCCTCCCGTTCCCTGGATCCATCCCCAGGGTTGCCCAAAGTGCCCCTTTGAGACAAATTCAGCAGAGAGTGCCCAGCAGCCCTGGCCTTGCCTCCCCCCCCCCCCCGCCCACAGTGGCTCCTGGACGGTTAATTCTTCTTTCCTGCAGCGTGAACAGTGTTTCCCAGTGGGCGTTTCCGGTTCAAGAGGAAGTGAGCCATTTGCTAGATCGAAATACCCCACCTCCACCCCTCCACTGTGACCTCCAGCCCTATGCCTTCCCTGTTTCCCCGAAAATAAGACATCCCCCGAAAATAAGACCTACTTACCGTTTTTGCCTCTGGCTGAAAAATAAGGCATCCCCCCGAAAATAAGGCATCCCCCCGAAAATAAGGCCTCCCCGATAATAAGATAACAATACTTGTGTACCATATTCTTCTTCATGGAAAAAATAAGACCTCCCCTGAAAACAAGACCCAGCGCATCTTTGGGAGCAAAAATTAATATAAGACACTGTCTTGTTTTCAGGAAAACAGGTAAGAGGTGACTTTGCTCCTCTCTTGCCAGGAAGCTTCTAACTAATGAGCACGCCTGCCCAGTCTGTTTCCCAAAAAACCCTTGATGGTATAATCGAATATTTGGCTAAAATACTTTTCATCTTAAATAGCATTAGAGGAATTACAATTTGATCAAAAGTTAAAAGCAGTCTCATTTGGTTCCTATGTCTGGGGAGCCATTCAACATCCCTTAGATCAATTTTATAAGTATGTATGTTTAAAAGCAATGCCAGAGAACTTAGGATTGCATGCTCTGAATTCCACCTTCCTCTGTTCTCCCTTATTGGCGCTATAGATAACAAAATGCGGGTGGGTTGCAGTATCCTTGTTAATTTGGGTCCCGTCTTGGGTGTGAAGGTAACCTCTCTCTTTATGACAGGATTAGTCTCCTTTGGAGGGAAACTTTCCATGTTACTAAGTTGAGGTGATAACAGCTGGGGTCCTTCTTGAAAGACCGCTGGTATCTGCCTCAGGGCTCTGGTCAGTTCTTTCAGAGCACATTCTATGTTATCTATCTTATTTCGTGTCACTTGCAGAGCTTTAAAAATTGCAGTGATTGTCTGGGCTGTTAGCAAAGCGTA
This sequence comes from Phrynocephalus versicolor, assembly GCA_023846285.1. Classification (NCBI taxonomy): domain Eukaryota; kingdom Metazoa; phylum Chordata; class Lepidosauria; order Squamata; family Agamidae; genus Phrynocephalus; species Phrynocephalus versicolor. The sequence goes on from JAHTLZ010000347.1 coordinate 54,169, forward strand.
ATCGCTTAGCTGAGTGGTGCCAGGAAGCTTCTAACTAATGAGCACGCCTGCCCAGTCGATCCGGAGACCCTGAATGAACTGGGCACTCTTGTGTTTCCCATAACTAGTGTCTAAAGCCCTGGAATATTTCCTATTTCAAAGCATCCGGCCGTGCCTCACCTGCCCCCCACGTTCCATCATCACAGGCTAGAATCCTAGAATCATGCTGCCAGGCGGTGGTTCCAGTTTCTCTTGCATGCTTCCAGTGTTGGAGGCACTCACCACCTCTTGAGGTCATCGGTTCTGTTGTTGTACTGCTCTAACAGTTAGGGATTATTTTCGCCAGATGTTCACCCGAAAACTGGCTCCCAGTAACTTGAGCCCATGGGTGCACGCCCTGCACTCGGGGATGATGGGGGAACAGATCCTGCCTCTCCCCAGTAGGGCAGCCCTTTGAATGTTGGAAGAGGGCCACCTTTTCCCTCCTCAGTCCTATTTCTGCCGTGGGAGAGGCTGCCCCAAAGGAGGGTAGGGGAGTCTCCTTCTTTGGAGGATGTTTAAGCATGGATGGCCATCTGTCAGGAGTCCTGTGATGGGGGTCCCTGCGTGGTAGGGGGTTGGACTGGGTGGCCCTTGTGGTCTCTTCCAACTCTACATAAGAAGAACATAAGAAGAGCCCCGCTGGATCAGGCCAAAGGCCCATCTAGTCCATGTTCCTGGATCTCACAGTGGCCCCACCGGATGCCTCTGGGAGCGCCCGAGACTTGATCTCTGTCTCCTGATACCACTCCCCTGCATCTGGCCCTTGAAGGACCCCAGTTTTAAGCCTGGGGATGACACATCCCCATCATAGATAGATATTGTCATTGTACATTGTACAACGGAATTGAATAATATCCCCGGTGCAATTAAAAAGATAAAAAGCATTTAAAAGGTAAAGAGAATTAAAAGCACTCACGCATGGTTTGTCACCTGGGATGGACTTTTCCTCCAGGAATCTGTCCAGTCCCCTTTGGGAGGCATCCAGGCCAGATGCCATCACCACCTCCTGTGGCAGGGAGTTCCACAGACTAACAACACGCTGGGTTAAAAAAAAAATTAGGGCGATTCTATAGTTCTATTCTATGATACTAAGCCATGGCTGCTTCCCTGGTCTAGCTAGCAGCCCCGTTCCTCAGTCATACATTTGGTCACCACCATGCTATGAAACAGGAAATAAGCAGGGCTCCAGTCCCTGGCCGCCCTCTTATGAACTCTGCATTAAAGTGTGTTGCTGTCATATATTTGGTCAGTGAGTGGATATTTGGTCATGGAGGTGCTCCTGTGCCCGTAATTACTCCCATTAAAGGCGCTGTCATCCACCAGGTAGCCATTTAAACAACAACAACAACAACAACAACAACAACAACAACAACAACAACAACAACAACAACAACAACAACAACAACAACAACAACA
>JAHTLZ010000347.1:68715-80858 GCA_023846285.1 Phrynocephalus versicolor
TTTTATTTTATTTTATTTTATTTTATTTATACAACTTATATGCCACCCGCTACCCAAAGGTCTCTGGGCGGCTTACAATTAAAATGAACAGTTAAAGCAATTCAAACATTAAAATACCACCATCATCATTATTTTATTTTATTTTATTTTATTTTATTTTATTTTATTTATACAACTTATATGCCACCCGCTACCCAAAGGTCTCTGGGCGGCTTACAATTAAAATGAACAGTTAAAGCAATTAAAACATTAAAATACCACCACCATCATCATTTTATTTTATTTTATTTATACAACTTATATGCCGCCCACGACCCCAAAGTCTCTGGGCGGCTGACAATTAAAATGGACAATTTAAAACATTAAAACATCAGTGGACAATTTAAAACGATAAGAACATTTAAATACAAAACATTTAAATTGCCACCAGGACCCGCCATCTATGTTATGTCAGTGAAAGAAAAACTTCTGGAACAGGAAGGTTTTTCCTTGGCGCCGAAATGTCATCAGTGTTGGCGCCAGGCGGATCTCACTTGGGAGGGCATTCCTTAGCTTGGGGGCAGCTGCCGAGAAGGCCCTGCGTCTGCAAGCCATCCCTCTTACTTCCTTGAGGGACGGCTCTTTCAGGAGGGACCCCTGGCTGGATATTAATTGCTGGGTTGGTTCATATGGAAAGAGGCAGCTCTTCAGGTATCGAGGTCCTAAGTCATTTAGGGCTTTATATTTAATCATCATCATCATCATCATCGTCATCATCATTAATTCATTAATTGGGGAACCACCCTTCAGAATGGTCAGGATTCTGCCCTCCAGACTTGCCCACTTCCTCCGACCTAAAATTTGTTTTTCCAGTTTGGCTGGTTAGCCCCGTGGCGCAGTTTATGCCAGGTCAGGAAGGCTGTGTGTGGAAAGCAAGGCCGCTTATGGGTCGCCTGGCCCCACAGAAGCCTTTCCTCGTGGCTCCTCTTTCTGTGCCCCCCCCAACCCCCTCGCCTGCAAAAACGATTACCCCGAATCTTTTACTTTCTTCCTTTGTAGGGTCACCCCGGACCTCAAGGGCCCAACGGTTTCCCCGGACCGAAAGGACCCCCGGTGAGTATCCTGGTTTCCTCCTCCTGTTCCCCCACCACCACCACCTGCCCCATAGATGTGAGCCCCCTGCTTTTTTTTTCATGCCCAAAGGCCCAGTGTGCTTAAAGCTCTCTCTGGGCAGTTGACAACCGAATGAGGGAGGGCACACCTTGCACGCCACCACGCCACCACCCCACCCAGCCAAGCGAGTACCCGACAGGCCCCTTTTGGAAGGAGGGCAGATTGAATGAACCTTGAGACCGTTGCCCCGTCCCATCGGGGTCGGACGCAGCCCCCCCCCGAGCGGAGTCTTGATGGCAGGGCTGCAATAGAAGTGCCGCGCCACCCACCAGACCCTTCTAACACTCTCTCGTCTTTTCCCCTCCACCTGCAGGGACCCCCCGGGAAAGACGGGGTGCCCGGCCACCCTGGACAGCGTGGAGAAGTCGTAAGTTCTTCGTTCCGGGGGGTTGGGGTGAAAGGGGGCAGGTGTCGGGTCCCCTTTCTCCAGGAAAACAAAAATTAAAAAAAATCAAACCCCATCCACTCTGGTTCTTGTCCTGAGAAGTCAAGGCCTTGGCTCCTTCGCTGCTGCTTCTTGCCTCTGCTTCTTTCTGCTCAGCCTCCATGCTTCCTCCTCCTCCTCCTCCTCCTCAGGTACCTCCAGGTAAACCTTGGTTCCTGGTATCAAGTTGGTTGCTGTCTTTGGACCTCCCACCTTCTTCTTTCCTTCCTTTCTGCATCAGCTCCTCCCTCCCTCCCTCCCTCCCTCCCTCCCTCGTTCTTCCTTCTTTCTGTCTTTCATTCCTCCCTCCCTCCCTCTTCTTCCTTCCTTCCTTCCTTCCTTCCTTCCTTCCTTCCTTCCTTCCTTCATCAGCTCCTTCCTTCCTTCTCTCCCTCCCTCTCTCCTCCCTCCCTTCTTTCGTTTGTTCTTTCCTTCCTTCCCTCTCTCCCTCCCTCTTTTCTCCCTCCCTCCCTTCCTTTTCTCCCTTCTTTCCTTCCATCCTTCTCTTCCTCCCTCTCTCCTCCTCCCTCCCTTCTTTTGCTCTTTCCTTCCTTTCCTCTCTCCCTCTCTCTTCCTTCCTTTCTTCCTTCCTTCTCTCCCTCCCTCTCTCCTCCGCCCTCCCTTCTTTAGCTCTTTCCTTCCTTCCTTTCCTCCCTCCCTCCCTCTTCTTTCCTTCCTTCCTTCCTTCCCTCCTTTTCTCCCTCCCTCTTCCTTCTTCCCTTCCCTTCTGCATCACCTCCTTCCTTCCTTCCTTCCTTCTCTCCCTCCCTCTCTCCTCCTCCCTCCCTTCTTTTGCTCTTTCCTTCCTTCCTTTCCTCCCTCCCTCCCTCTTCTTTCCTTCCTTCCTTCCTTCCCTCCTTTTCTCCCTCCCTCCCTTTTCCTTCTTCCCTTCCCTTCTGCATCACCTCCTTCCTTCCTTCCTTCCTTCCTTCCTCCCTCCCTTCCTTCCTTCTGCCTGAGAGTCTCCCTTCTGCCTGACTCACCCTTCCGTGCCACCCTTGCCCGCCTTTGCACCTGGGCTTTTGCTCCCATGTGGTGCAGTTCCCCTGCCTTTATTCCAGATGGGAGGGGGCCCGGGGCGTTGCCATTGCCACAGGGAAGCCCTTGGGGCAGGTTTTCCCTCCTGTTCTGTTTTTCTTTTTTCTTTTCTTTCTGGGAGGGGGATACCAGCCTTCCTCCTTCTGCCCTGTTCAGAGAACACTCAGGAGGCGGCCTCCAAACTCCACCTTACAATTAGCTAACGCTGGGGGCCATTCGCGTTCCAGAAATGCGATTCCAGCGGACGTTGGGGGCCGAGCACTGGCCTGCTTGTGAGCCAAGCTCCCGATTGCCCCCACCGTGCTCGATCCCAAATCAAAACCAATGCATAGGTGAAGAGGGCGAGAAATTCCCCGCTGTGACCATCCAATGTGGTCAGCCCTCCTGCTCCTAATGATGCGTCGTCTATAATGTGCAGTTTGCCAGTGAGATATTTAAGGAACAGTTTTGCCGCTTCCGATTCCCCAGGCATGGTTGAGCGGGGATTCGAACCCACGCCTTGGAGTCCTGGTTCCTCACAGTTATCCGCTAGGTCTGCTGTCACTCACCCTCTGGGTGCCAGCCTCTTTTACGTGCATGTGGGCTTGTCCCCCCACCCCACCCCACCCCACCCCACCGACTCTGGCTCCGTCGTGTGTGCGTGCCTGCCCTAGATCGCCCTGGGAATCATGAGGTGGTCGCTGTGTGTGTGTGTGTGACATACAACCCATCTTTGCAACTATGGCCATCATTCCTGCCACCAGCCCCACCCTCCTCGCTTTGGACCAGGCGGGGGGATGAGTCCCTGGGTGGGGGGTCTCTGTGGGGTGGGTTGAGACCCATAGAAAGCCCACCCAGGGTGTTGGGGGGGGGAAGGAGTGCCACCCATACCAACACACACACACTCTCTCTCTCTTTCTCCCCACAGGGTTTCCAAGGCAAGACGGGACCCCCCGGTGGGCCTGGAGTGGTGGGTCCGCAGGTAAGGGAACGCCAGCCCCCCTCCCTCTGCCCCCTTAACAGCCCCAGAGACGGGGCTGCTCATCCTTCTGAGCCACCAGACTGGGAAGTCACGGATGCAAGTGCAGAAAGCTACCTTTTTGGAAGTAACTTGTTCCTCTTGTGGGCTACAAGATTTAAAATGTAATTTGTCCCCAGTGCCGACTGCGCTGGTGAGAAAGAAATTATTCTAAATAATTAGAACTAAATCACTAAATTCTAGTCAATGTCATTATTATTATTATTATTATTATTATTATTAACCACATAGCTAACTAGACTCGATTTTTTAATACTAATCACTAGTCGAATGCTTCCCAAGCGTTTAGGACTCTGTGATTTATTATTATTATTATTATTATTATTATTATTATTATTTGGAAATCAAGTCATGGCAACTAGACTTCTTTTCTTTGGGGGTGCAGCCACCGGCCGGCCCTAAAGCGGACCAAACAGCAGGATGCGTCCCGGTCCAGCACCTCCGCTACTTCCGGAAAGATCCGTTCCCCAATATTTTTGTTTCTTTTGTTTTTTGTTTTGGTCCTTGGAAGGGACCCCCTCAGGAGGTCTCCTCTCTTTGCTCGTGACAGGGAGCGCCAGGAGAAACTGGCCCCATGGGGGAAAGAGGGCATCCGGGGCCCCCAGGACCGCCGGGAGAACAAGGCCTTCCGGGGCCTTCTGGAAAAGAAGGGACCAAGGTAAGTCCGGGGCTGGTCCTGCGTGGCCGGCCTTCCGTGCCACGTTTGCGACAGAGACCTTGAGTCGTGGGCTCCTTTGGGGCTCCCGTCCCGGGCTGCAGCATGGCAAATTCAGACACTGCTATGCCCTGCCTCTCCCTCCTTAAGCCCCACCCACGATGGGCCAGGCACCGCCCCCCTCGACTCCCAGGCTCCGCCTTCCAAAGCTTGTCTTACGGAACCTCTGGAGACTTGACGGGCGGAGAACTCGTTTCTCCTCAGGGGACCTGGGCCCCGTTTTTGTGGGTTCAGCACAGGGCGGCCAAACCCAACCACGCCGCAGTTCCTGTGGCTCGATTGTCGTTTCCAAGACAATCAATTCCCTGCTGCGGCGTGGTAGCTTCCCAGAAGGAAGCGTGGGGCGGGAAACGAAAATAACGGAGAAACACAAAATTCGGCATTCGCAGTGCTGGAGAATTTGGACCGCGAACTGCAAACATACCTTCGGAAACCAGCAGAAGATGCGGTTCGGTGGTAGTGGTGGTGGGGAGAAACACCCTTTTTTGCTGCTGGAGGGAGCAAGAGATCTTTTGAATTAAAAAAAACAATATTAATTTTTGTTTCGATGGTGCGACAAAGGAGGGGGCGCAGCACCCCCGAGACTGAGGAGGGAGCCACGGATAGGCCGTTGTCCCCTTACATATAAGAACATAAGAACATAAGAAGACCCTTTGCTGGATCAGTCCAAAAGGCCCATCTAGTCCAGCTTCCTGTTTCTCACAGCGGCTCCACCAGATGCGTTTGGGAGCGCATGAGACTAGATCTCTGTCTCCTGATACCACTCCCCTGCATCTGGCCCTTGAAGTACCCTGGTTTTAAGCCTGGAGATTACACATCTCCATCATGGTTTGTAACCTGTGATGGACTTTTCCTCCAGGAATCTGTCCAATCCCCCTTTTGAAGGCATCCAGGCCAGATGCCGTCACCCCATCCTGTGGCAGGGAGTTCCACAGACTAACAACGCACTGGGTCGAAAAAAATATTTTCTTTTGTCTGTTCTTACCCTCCCAGCCCTCAATTTGAGTGGATGTCCCCTAGTTCTGCTATTTTTACAAGGCCCCCCGCCTTGCTGTTGTGGTGTTTCCCCCCATAATGTTCACCCCCAAACCGAACCATCCTTAAGGGGAGCACTTTGGAGGCCGCAGGAGGGGGGGAGAAAGAAACCCTTCCTCTCCCTTGGTGCGCCCAGACTTTTGGGGGAGCTCAACGTCCCACAGATTAGGAACGAAGGAACCACGAACCACTCTTTCGACCTCACTCTCTGTGGGGGTCTTTTTTCATCCGGACCATCTGTGTTCGCCCCGGAGGGTGGCTTGTCTCGCCTCCACGTCCTGGGAAAAAGGAACTCAGGGGTGCCCCCCCCCCCGGAGGTCTACTTTCTTGCTCCACCTGTCCAGGAAGCCTTGTGGCGCAGTGGTTAAATGCCTGTCCTGCAGGTAAAACTGTGCTCACGACCTGGGGGTTCAATCCCCAGTAGCAGGCTCAAGGTTCACTCAGCCTTCCATCCTTCCGAGGTCGGTAAAAGGAGTGCCCAGGTTGCTGGGGGGGAGGGGTAATGTGTAGCCTGCACACTGTAATTAAAAATTAAAAATTAAAGTGGTATGGGGCGGTATATAAGCAGAACATTTTGCTTTGCTTTGCTTTGCTTTGTGCGCCCGGGCATCATCTTGGCCTTTTGGTGTTATCTGTTTGTTTGTGTCTTCAGGGTGACCCCGGCCCCCCTGGCGTCCCAGGGAAGGACGGCCCGCCTGGACTGCGAGGCTTTCCCGGAGAACGTGGACTTCCTGGGACTCCCGTAAGCCTCCCTTTTTGTATCCCTTTGCGGGGTGGGGTAGGGGGGTTTCTGGCAAGGTTGAGGCGGCGGCGGTGGGGGGGGAGTGGACATTGGGGGCAGCAGGGCTTGGCTTGGCCGCAAAGTCTCTGCCAGAGAAATAAATAAGGGTGTGTGTGTGTGGTGGGCTCTTAATAATACCCCCCTCCCCAAACTGGGTTGGAAGTCCCTGGTCTGAAGACTGGGCAGGAATCAAACAGGAACGCCACACGGCCCCACCTGCAAAGACAGAGAAAGAGGTATCTCTTTATATGTGTACGTCTGTTTTTTTTTTTTTGATGCAACACCCGCTTTTTACAATTTCAACTCCTTTCTCTGTTGGCTTCATTGCACTCCTCCACGTGGCGCTCTCTCTCTCTCTCTCTCTCTCTCTCTCTCTCACACACACACACACACACACACACACACACTGAGCACGAGAGGTGTGCTGGGCCTCCAGCCCCACCATAAGGCCACGGTCTTTGTGCTGCTTCCCATGGCCCACGCCTGCCAGGGCCCTTCATTTTTTTTTTAAAAGAGTACATTCTGCTTTTTGTCTTTTTTTTTCGCGGGGGGGGGCACCGTGCTGAAATGCCAGGCACGGGCTGCTTGGGGTCAACTTTTTTTCCTCTTGCACCTACGAAAACAAAGTTAGGATTCATAATAATTTATTTATTTATTTATTTATTTATTTATTTATTTATTTATTTATTGCCATCCCTCAATCTTCCTCTTGCAGGGTCTGGATTTTTAGTGCGTGTTTTTTTTTAATATATATATTAGCTGTTGATTGCTTTGTTTGCTTTTAAACATTGATTAATTTGCTTTCCTGTAAACCACCCCGAGTCCCTGTTTGGGAAAGCGGGCGGCCTAGAAATTTAAATAACTAAATAAATAAATAAATAAATAAATAAATAAATAAGGGTCAACACTTTTGGGCCAATATTGGTGTGTGTGTGTGTGTGTGTGTGTGTGTGTGTGTGTCTGTCTGTCTCTCTCTCTCTCTCTCTCTCTGTGCTTGTCTCAGTCTCTGTCTCAGTGTGTGTGTGCATGTGTGTGTGTGTGTGTCTGTCTGTCTGTCTGTCTGTCTGTCTGTCTCTGTGTGTCAGTCTTCTAGGCCAGCCGTGCCTTCTCTGGATACCAATTCTTGTTTCTTATCTTTCCACTTCCTTCGCCCAATGCAGTGGTGGCGAACCTTGGGCCCTCCAGACGTTTTGGACCACAACTCCCACAGGCCTTTTGTCATTGGCAATACAGGCTTGGAATTCTGGGAGTTGTGGTCCAAATACATCTGGAGTGCTGAAGGTTTGCCACCACGGGCCCAATGGAAGAATCGTCAGGGAAGAGGCAAAAAGTGACAGGCGGAGAGAAACGGTGGCCCTGTCGAGTTAGAAGGGCCCCCCCCAGGGGTCATCCATTCCACCCCTCTGCCAGTGGAGGGAATCTGCGCAGCCTAAGAGCGGCAGGATAGATCAGGGTGTATGTGTTTAAGGTGGGACTCTCCCTCTCAATCTCTCTCTCTCTCTCTTTTTTATGGTGTCATTTCTCCAAGGGCTCTTTCTCGTTTTCTTCCAGGGGGGACCAGGACTGAAAGGCAATGAAGGACCTCCAGGGCCCCCAGGACCTGCGGTGAGTATTTCCCTCTTGCCCCCCCCACAATTCCCCCCTCCCCCAAAGCACCCATTTCCTGCACCCACGGCTCCATCTTCCGCAACCTACCCCGTACATGAGTGGATACCCGAAAAGGTATACCCCCAAAGCCCTGAAAACGCAAAGCCCGTGGTTTCCTGCATGGACTCAGTCCGTCTCCTCTTTAGCCTTCCTCTTTCCCTGCTGTTTTCATTCGTGCCTTCATAAAACGTAGGCCACCGGATACATCTTTCCCCCACCCAGCTCCACCCACTCTGCTAGGCTGTTTTGTTTTGTTTTGTTTTGTTGACAATCTATTACACCTAGAAGGCTTCCCGGAATAGACATTTAAAAAGAAGAAGAAGAAAAAAAGGATGCAGCATAATTACATTTTAAACTGGTGATATAAAATCGGCCAATATAATGTGTGTTGAGTAGAGCGCACCCAAGAAGGTTAGACGAGCATTTGCTGGGACTTGTTTAACGAGAAAGCCCCTAGTCTTAGAGCCTTTTCACACGACCCTTAAGATCCGCTGGCCACTTAAATTCGGACCAGAGATCTTGGGGGCTTGTCGCTCTTCCTGTGTTCCCACCCCCTCCGCACTTCCTGGCTGCTGGCTGCATGAGGGGAGGGAGGAAAAAAAGGAAGAAAAGAATGCTGGCTCACCTCCGTTCTGCCGTCTCGCTCTTGCCCTGGCAGCATTCCATTCTCTTAAGTAGCTCTTAAAGGGGCGGGGGGCCAAAAGACAACAAACAGAAGCGAGGAGAGCCCAGCACTCTTAAGTTACATCCGCATCAGGAATTCTTCAGCCCCGGAGAGCAGGTACTTGAAAAGTGCGCTGGGACACGCTTAGGTGGGCGTGCTCGCACTTAATTTTCTGTAAACTCCGGAGCTGGTGGGGAAACAATTTTAAGCTCCGGAGCTGGGAGCCATTTGCCGCGGAGTTTAGGGGTCGTGTGAAAAGGCTCTTATCCTGGTTCAACGAAGAACCAGCGTCCCGAAAGGCTGGGACCCTGTAGACCTCCTGGGCGCCAAGCCATCATCCTCCCATACTGCCAGTCAGGGATGATTAGAATTGTGCATCATCCGTGTCATGTTGTATATCCCTCCCTCCTCTCATTTTAAGTTTTATTTTATTTTGTATTTTATGATTCTGTTGTGCTGCCGTTAATAGTTTGCATGGCTATTATTATTATTACAGTGTGTAATTACAAATTTCATCTGTTCCGAATGCGTGCTCTTAAGTCGAACTACTCTTACATCAGGGTACCTATCTAAAAAAATTGGAAAAAAATAAGTTAAAAAAATCCAAAAAAAATGAAAATAAATTTGTAAGTCGAGCAGACCATATCTAAAATTTGTAAGGCGGCACTTAAAATGCCAACAGTTTTCCGCTCTTAAGTCAAATTGCTCTTAATTCGAGCTGTTCTTAAGTCGGGGCACCACTATATTTTTCAATACGGCTATTGGATCCTCTGATGGCAATTTTAGTGTAATGACTTTAGTGTAAGGTTTTTATTATTGTTTTAATTATTTATTGATATTTGACGTTTTAACTGTTTAAATGCATTGATTGTAAGCCGCCCAGAAACCTTTGGGTGGTGGGCGGCATATAAGTTGTAAAAATAAAATAAATAAAATAAAAATAAATTATTTTTCCAGACCACCACAAGGGGCCTTGGTAACCAGACGGGGACCAGGGTTTGGTGGGGTGGGGTGGGGGGAAATATAAAAATGCACTAAATGAATTACATCCACCAGGAAGCCTCCAGATGAAAGGGTGGGGTGGGGTGGGGTGTCAGACCCCCTGCCCGTTTCTGGCCAGACCCTCAGTGCTTCCCTGCTTCCTTTTGTAACGGAGGCCACAAGGGGTGCCCCATTTTATTTTCCCGAACTCAAGACCGCTGGTGGCCGGAGAAGTTGAGAGCCTGGGACAGCTTTGAGCATTTCTCTGTGCGGTGGTAGTGTGTGATTCTGCTGCAGCTGTTCTCTGTCATGGCGGTGGGTGGGTTTGGATGGCCTGTGGGTTCAATGCAGCTCCCACCCCCCACTCATGTTCTTCACCCTCCCCACCACCATCCCCCTTTCCTTTCTTTTTCTAGGGTTCTCCAGGGGAGAGAGGGGGACCTGGTTCCGGCGGCCCAGTTGGCCCCCCAGGGAGACCCGGTCCTCAAGGGCCGCCTGGACCAGCTGGAGAGAAAGGTGTACCTGTGAGTATGATTCAGACCCAGGGATCCCCCCCCCCGGAGGGTTTCTTAAGAGGGAAAGACCGCAACCCAAACAAAGCGGACGAGGCCGGGGGAGATAGGGAGCCCCCAAGCTACCACTCCTCCTGGGTGCCAGTTGCTGTAACCACTAGGCTCCGCTGCATCCCAGATAGCCATCGGATCAGAAGGTCCCCCAAAGGTCCTCTTTGTCTAACCCTTTATGATGTAGAGTCATAAAATCACATTCAAGGCAGGGACCCAAGGTCTTGGTGGGTGGGTGAGATCGGGCCTGAGTTCCGATCCCCCTCGCTGTCCCTCCGGGCAGCAGAACTTCGGGTCCAGAGGTGTCCCCTGCAGGACAGATGTCGGAGCATCTCCAGCTCTTGCTTTCATGGAGAAGAGAGGAAGGCACGGGGGGGGGGGGGGGGCGCTGGCCATGCTGGTTTCATAAGAGTTCCTAGATGGGTGAAGTGGGAAGGAAGACAAATCAAAGGAGATCTGCCTGGCTGCTGGTGCTGCTGCTGGTGGGCTAGATTCCTCTCGAATGCCTCCAGGGTTGGAGACACTCATCACCTTTCGAGGTCACACGTTCCGTTGTTGTACTGCTCGAACAGTCGGGAAGTTTGTCCTGATTCTCAGTTGAAGTCTGGCTCCCCGTCACTTGTGCCCCTTGTTGGTTGTCCTGCACTCTGGGGAGTGATGGAGAACCAATCCCTGCCCCCGCTCCTCTGTAGGGCAGCCATTTCCAGTCTTTGAAGACTAACCCTAACCCTAACGTTAACCCTAGCCCTAGCCCTAGCCCTAGCCCTAACCCTAGCCCTCGCCCTCGCCCTAACCCTAACCCTACCCTAACCCTAACCCTACCTCTAGCCCTAGCCCTAACCCTAACCCTACCCTAACCCCAACCCCAACCCTAACCCTAACCCTAACCCTAACCCTAACCCTAACCCTAACCCTAACCCTAACCCTAACCCTAACCCTAACCCTACCTCTAGCCCTAGCCCTAACCCTAACCCTACCCTAACCCTAACCCCAACCCCAACCCTAACCCTAACCCTAACCCTAACCCTAACCCTACCTCTAGCCCTAGCCCTAACCCTAACCCTACCCTAACCCTACCCCTAGCCCTAGCCCTAGCCCTAACCATTTCCCAGTCTTTGAAGACTGCTCTCTTATCTCCCCTCCTCCGCCTCTATTTCCCCAGGATTGACATATCCAGTGCTTGCCATCTGTCCCTCTTGAATGGTGAACCTTTTAGAGACCGAGGGCCCAAACTGCCCTTCAAAACCCACCAATTTTTCGCAAAGTGCCAATACAGCAAATTTAACCTGAATCCAGGTGGCAGTGAAAGGGGCGATGTCGGGGGCCCCACAGAAAGGGCTCCAAGGGCCACCTTTGGCATATAGCAGGCATGTCCCAACTTCGGCCCTCCTGATGTTTTGGACCACAACTCCCAGAATTCAAAGCTTAGATTGCCAGTGACAAAGGACTCTGGGAGTTGTGGTCCAGAACATCTGGAGGGCCAAAGTTGGGACATGCCTGGCATATAGGTTCCGCCAACACTGGCCGAGGGCTTCCTCCCAGCTTCTTCCTAGGATTCTGGGTAGAGATCCAGCCGCCTGGGGTCACACCCCGCTCCCCTCTTTTCTTCCTTTCCAGGGTGAAAAGGGGCCCCTCGGCCCCGCTGGCCGGGATGGCGTCCAAGGTCCGGTCGGACTGCCTGGCCCCGCCGGACCCCCAGGGGGCCCTGGCGAGGATGGCGACAAGGTAAGGGGTCAGGATTAGTCCCTCTATGCCCTAGAGGACCCCTTCACCGCCACTACCCTGGGCCCGTCTCAGTGGCTCCCGGGCTGAGCGCTCTCCTCCTCCTCCTCCCATTCCTTTTCTCTCCCCGCAGGGCGAAGTGGGCGACCCAGGGCAGAAGGGCATGAAAGGAGGCAAAGGAGAACAGGTCGGTGGGAGATGGAGGGGTGGCACGGGCGGGGACACCCTTCGTCCTAGGTGTGTGTGTGTGTGTGTGTGTGTGTGTGTGTGTGTGTGTGTGTGTGTGTATGCAGATGGGATGGCAGCCTTCTGCTCACAGCTTCCTCTTCCTCCCTCCAGGGTCCCCCAGGCCCCCCGGGCCCCCTCGGAGGCCTCGGACAACCAGGACCTGCGGTGAGTCTCC
>JAHTLZ010000347.1:109912-121711 GCA_023846285.1 Phrynocephalus versicolor
TTTAGGACTCAGTGATGTCTTGGCGAATTATGCGAGCAGATCCCAGTAAGGTGGTTTTCTGCAGCTGACTGATAGTGACTTTGTCAACTCCAATTTCTTCTAAATACTTGCTTAGCTCTTTAGGCACCGCACCCAGCGTGCCGATTACCACTGGGACCACCTGTACCGGTTTATGCCAGTCTCTGAAGTTCAATTTTCAGATATCAGGTAATTTTTTTCAACATGTTTCTCCGTGAGTCCACTATCACCTGGTATAGCAACATTAATGATCCACACTTTTTTCTTCTCCACAATCACAATATCCGGGGTATTATGCTCCAAAACCTTGTCTGTCTCTATTCGGAAGTCCTAAAGTAATTTTGCAAGCTCATTTTCAGTCACTTTTTCAGGATTATGATCCCACCGGTTCTTTGCTACATGTCTACATATGAAATACGCAGCTGACATTTCTGTACTACTATTAGTATTTGTTTCGTTATAACGAGCTGTTGTACACTCCACAGAGCAGCAATTTGCTAGATGGGTGGTATAAAAGTCCAGTCAATCAGTCAATCAGTCAATCAATCAATCAATCAATCAGTCAGGGTCTCCTTAAACCAGAAAAAGTTTATCAGGTCATGACACCACTTGACAATTACAATTGCCCGCTTCCTGGGTTCCAGTGGCTCAGTCCAGACAGGCAGACATCCAACAGGGGTGCCTTTTCCATGAACATTTGCTCATGTTATTCCTGACCAAGAGGCAGGAGGCCCTGAGAGCCTAGGATGGGTGGGTTGCGGGCAGGCAGACATCCAACCGGGCACTTTGATATTGCTTTTGATATTGGTTCTGTTCCCCTTGAGGGGGAAATGTCCAAGAGGCAGGCCGATATCCAACCGGGCACCTTTTCCTTGCTTTTGATATTGGCTCACTTCCCCTTGAGGGGAGGAACATCCAAGACGCAGGCAGGCATCCAACAGGGGAACTTCTCCTTGCTTTTTGTACTGGCTCACTTCCCCCTTGAGAGGGAAACTTCCAAGATGCAGGCAGCCAGGCAGGCATCCAACAGGGGCGCCTTTCCCTGCTTCCCCTCCGCCTTCCAACTGGCTTTTGCTCCTCTTGTTCCTGCCCCCTTTACCCCCCCCCCACACAGGCAGCCCTTCCAGCCTCTCGGATGGGACTGAGGAGGCGCGGGCAGGCATCCAACAGGTGTGTTCCCTCCACCCCTAACCACCCCCCTGCCCCTCTACGGACCCATTTGGGGACAGGCCGGAAATAGGACTCCCCCCCCCCCGCCACGGACCGGAAATGGACCCGCTCCTTCCTGCTTACCTCCTCTTCCTCCATGTCTCCCGAGCGGAGCCCCGCCGGTGCTGGGCGAGGGTCTTTCTCGCCTTCCTCCCTCCTCCTCCTCCTCGCCCCCCCCAGTTCGTCCACATCCGGGATTCCCAGGAGGACCACTTCCGGTCCCTTTGGACTACAAGTCCCGAAGTGCCCCGCGGCCGCCGCTTGTCCGTACATAGAGATAAAAATAAAAAAGTTGTAGACTGACAGGATTGGTTCTGTAGCCCCAGAAGCTGAACTCTATTGAAGCAAAATCCTCTCCCCACAGAAGTGCGCCCAGCAGAGTCCCTGCCAGCCTTCCGGAAGGCTTTGAAAACTCTCCTCTTCCGGGAGGCGTTTGGTTGATTCAATTAAAGTTTTTTTTATCTTTTTTTTCCCCGTTGCCCCGCCATCTGCAACTTTGGTTTTTATTGTTCTGTTATTTGGTTAACTCTGTGTTATTTTAATCATTATTTTGTTACATCGTTTGTTGTAAACCGCCCGGGAACACGGGCGGTATATAAGCTTAATAGACAAATAAATAAAATAAATACTGTAAATAAAACAACTTGGGGAGCCATCACAAAAACAAAATATAAGACTAGACTAAATATTAGCAACTGTAATAAAAACCATATATAAGACTGGACTAAATATTTACAACTATATTATAAACCAAATAGAAGACTGGACTAAATATTTGCAACATTTAAAATGTTTATTTTACCAGTAACCTAAAGGTATCACCTAGTCCAGCTGGCGTCTCTATCATATTTCTCCTTCTATGGTCACCCATAGCGGAAGCAGCTTAGAGGCCAAACCGGAAGCGTCTTACCCGGCTTGCGGTTTGGAGGCCTCCCCTATCCAATACGAAAGGGGGGGAGGGAAAGGCCCGCCCCGCCTCTGCCGGAAGTCAGTGCCTGGCCGTGTGGGCGGGTCTTATAGGGAGGCTCTCGCAGGCGGGCCGCTTCCTTTTTCCGGCCGGAGCCGAGGCGCGAGGAGGTGCTGCCGCCGCCGCCGCCATGGTGAGCCTGGGGAGAGGGGTGATGGTTGTTGTTGTTGGGGGGGGGGGGCGCGGGGAATCCACCGCCATCCGTCGCGGGGGTCTGGGTGGGGGGCCGAAAGGGGGCACCGGCCGGGAGGGGACCGCCAGGGCCACAGGTTGGGGGGCTTATTGAGGCCCCCCCCCCCCCCCCCCCCCCCCGCGGGCGGTGGGGGGCCCCCCCCCTTTCCCATGGGGGGGCGCCTTGCCAAGCGAGGGCATGCCTCCTTTGCAAGAGGGCTGTTCCCAATATTGCAATAATGAAAATAACTGGCGATTTTAGTGTAGTATTTTAATATATTGTAGTTTTTTTATTTGTTTGTTATACTGGTTAAAATCACTTTACTAGAAAACACCATTTTATTATTATTATTATTTTATTATTATTTTATTATTATTATTATTATTACTATTATTATTATTATTATTATTATTATTATTTCTGTGAAGATTCTCAGTCATCCAGGTGAGTTTATCTGGAAGACCGATGAAGCTGTTTGGATGAACAGCAAAACGTTTCTTTCTCTCAAAAAAGAAATCCAGTAGCTATGACTCAACTTCCAGATATTATTATTATTATTATTATTATTATTATTATTATTATTATTATTATCATTAAACAAGATTTTTAGCCGCCCCACTACCATTCAGCTGGCCTAGAGTGCCAACTTAGCATTCACCAGGGATTCCCTCTTTGTAGTTATTGTATTTAAGTGTTTTATTGTTTTAACTGTATTACAATTTTGACGTTTTAATTGTCTGAATTGCTTATTTTGAGAGTGAGCTGCCCAGAAGACCTTTGGGTAGTGGGCAGCATACAAGCTATTAAATAAAATAAATTAATTTTGAGGAATTTTTTAAATTTTAATTTTGGGTTGCTTTTCCTTGCAAGGCGGTGAGTTCCCTCCAGAGAGAGCATAGGATTGATAAGATCTTGAAAGGAGGAGGTGGCAGCTCCTAGCAATTAAATTAAATAGGGGGGGAGAGATAATGGGTAGTAAATAGGTAAATTAATTTTATTGTTAATCAGCCCAGTTTAATCCCAAATTGAAAGGGAGGCTGAAAGCGTAATGAAGAAATGCAGTGCAATGCAGTCACGCCCAAAGATGCCTTCAGAAGTTGAGAGGTTATAAAAGGGCCTTAAGAGGAAATACAGGAATTGCTGGCATCAGCTCTAAATTAATTTTTATTTTTTTTTGGGGGGGGGGGGGGGGTTTCCTGCATATTAATTTATTTCTATGGTTGCTTTTGGAGCAGGCTGGCATTGCAATGGTGAGCATTTTAAGGTCCACTGTCGTCCCCCCCCCAAATCCTAGCAATAAAGGGGGGGTGCAAAGGCCTTTTTAGGGGTGTCGGCCTGGGATGGCCTACCTTGCCATCTCATGGAAAAAGCATGCATGATAATTAACAATCCGGGCTTGAGAGAGAGAGGAGCGGTCTAGAAGAGGCCCCCCAGGACGGAGGAAACCTGCCTCTTTATGCCAGATGCGAGGGGAGAAATGTTGAAGGCAGCAAGGAAAGAGGAAGATGCAGTTTGGGGTGTGTATAAATCCCCGAAGGAAACCCCCCCAGGCAGTTGGCACATGAGTTCGGCAGAGGCGCTCACGGCAGGACATTGTGGAAGCGAGAGGCCACTGGGGTGAGGCTTGGCCGCTGGGGTCGTTGCCCCCATTTCCCAGGGCAGGGAAACTGAGGTGTTGAGTGTGTGTGTTTGGGGGGGGGGGAGTCATTATAAGAGCTGGAACATCAGCTGAATTCTAATCATGACTTGTGTAGGTAGGTTTGCGCCTATAAGGAGCACTACGTCAGCGACTTTTTCGGGAACGGGCTGGACCACCCCCCAACTCTGCGTGTTTTTGCCCCTTCTTCCTAGTGGGTCACAGCCACCACCGTGAAACCCTTGCCTTCAAATTTTTGGCAATTATTTCCCCTTCAAAAATTAACTTGATTTATGCTTGTTAACCGCCCGATTTCTCTACTGCAGCTATGAATGCATTAGAGAAAACGGTGATTTTGAAGGTGCCATAAACGAAGAAGACCTTAATGCAAAAATGATCTTAAGAGTGTTGTCCTTTCAACAAGACTGTCCTGTTGTGGGTTATTGTTTGTGACGTCCCCGGGTGGCGGTTTGTCCTTTTAGCTTTGCTGTTGTTTCCTTTGCTGCTGTTTCTGCTGGATTTTTGTCGATCACGAACCACCCAGAATGGTGTTTCACACTTAACGGGGCCGTGGCGGCGCCCAATCAATAAAGCAAATTGCAATCCATTGAAGAGGCCGTCCGTGAAAATAAATTTAAACTATCTGCTTGAAAAACAAGCCGCGCTGAAAATAACGAGGCCGGGAGTGCTATGCTGTCCCCTCCCAAAACAGAGATGATCAACTCCCGTGGAAGGGACAGCAAGCAGGTGGCGAACCCAACTTCATGAGTCAGGGAGTTCTGCAGGCCACAAAATGTGGATTTTGTAGTCTGGGTTAGGAATGTGAAGAATGCAGGCTGAATTCGTCCCTTTCCTGAGTTAAAGCTGTCTCCCCCACCCTCCTGAAGACCTGCCCTGTCCTGCAAGGCAGAGAAAGCCAATGTGTTCGGCCGTGTTTTCAGGCATGAGGGTTTGTGCTGCTCACACACACACACACACACACACCCGTTTAAGCGGGAGGGTTGGATTTCTTTTCAGTGGAGAACTTTCTAGAACGCCTGAGTCAAGCCAAGGGTGGCCCTAGGGCAGTGGTGGCAAACCTTTGCCACTCCAGATGTTTTGGACCACAACTCCCAGAATCCTAAGACTGCGTATTGTCAGTGGCAAAGGACCGTGGGAGTTGTAGTCCAAAACATCTGGAGGGTGGAAGTTTTGTCCACCATTGCCCTAGGCCAGGGGGTGCAGAAAGGAAGCTTTCCCCCCCCTCCTGGTCCTCCTCCTAATCCTGTGGTCTTTTCTCTTTGCTGCCCACCCCTTCCTGCCACCCCCCGGATAGTCGCTCGTCATCCCCGAGAAATTCCAGCACATCCTGCGTGTCCTCAACACCAACATCGATGGGCGGCGGAAGATTGCCTTCGCCATCACGGCCATCAAGGTCTGTGGGGGGTGGGGAGAAGGGGAAGGGTGGGACTGGGCATGTGGAAACGGGGGAAGAGGTTTGTGAGGGGAAGGGGGGGGTCCCTTCTCCTGGTGAGGAAGCCTTTAGAGGTTGCTGGGGATGATTTGGCCTGTGCGATGGGGCGGCCAAGAAAGCCAACACGATTCTTGGTTGCATCAACAGAAGCATCATGTCTAGATCAAGAAAAGTGCTAGTACCATTCTGTTCTGCTCTGGTCAGACCCCACCTGGAGTACTGGGTCCAGTTCAGCGCACTTCAATTAAAAAAGGTTGTTGACAACCTCGAGCGGGTGCAGAGGAGGGCGACTAGGATGGTTGAAGGTCTGGAGGAAATGCCTAATGAGGAACGGCTTAGGGAACTGGGAATGTTTAGCCTCCCTAAAAGAAGGCTGAGGAGGAATATGATATCTATGTTTAAATATTTGAAAGGATGTCCTATTGAAGAGGGAACAGGTTTGTTTTCCATGGCTTCAGAGACTAGGACTCGGGGCAATGGTTTCAAACTACAGGAAAAGAGATTCCATTTGAACATTAGGAAGAACTTCCTGACAGTTAGAGCTGTTCGGCAGTGGAAGATGCTGCCCCAAAGGAGGGTGGTGGAGTCTCCTTCTTTAGAGGTTTTTAAGCAGAGGCTGGATGGCCACCTGTCGGAAATATTGTGATGGGGTTCCTACATGGCAGGGGGTTGGACTAGATGGCCCTTGAGGTCTCTTCCAACTCTCTATGATTCTAAGAATTCTATGGGACGACAGGTTGGCATGAGATGATCAGGATTTTGAGACTACATATCATCCCATCATTCTCCATTCTGGGATGCCCACCTAACATCCAGGCCTTTCAGGGCAGAGGGCCGGAGGAAAGTTCTCTTTGAGAGCAAAAGGGTCCTGTGGCAGGCAGTAACGTCGTAGAGCATCTCAGCTGGTCATTTTGTTTATTAAATCTTGACCCCTCGAGACTTAACAGGGTTTCTGTTGAGCCGCCCCGGTGGGTTCCTGCCGGGCCCTCCTCCCCTCACTGTCTTTCTCTTCTCCCCTCCTCCAGGGAGTGGGCAGGCGCTACGCCCACGTGGTGCTGAGGAAAGCTGACATCGACCTGACCAAGAGGGCCGGAGAACTCACGGAGGATGAGGTGAGGAGAGCCTCCCGCAGGGGACCACCTCCATCGGCGGGGTGGGTGGGTCTTGGAGGCGTGAGCTGGCCGTTCCGGCTGATTTCAGAGGCATGTACGGCGCTGGGATGCTTCGTTTTTGCGAGGTAGCTGACCAACCGTGGCTGCTGAGACTGGCCTTTGGCCTTGACCCCAGCATCTCTTCAGCCTCTTCCCTCCTGTACGAACGGTGCCTGCGTGCCAGCCCTGCAAGCGGCCACACACTCCGGGCCCTCCATGACTGTTCCAAGCTAGGCGTGGTTCCGGATCCACCAGGACGTAAACACAGCACTTAAACGGGCACCTACCTGCATGGTTCAGCTGAGAGCATTGCCTTCCAGTACAGCCTCCACCTCCACCACCCCGGGCAGGCCGCCTGTGTGGTACCATTTCAGCCCCTTTCTCAACCTTGCCAGATGTGGCACCTGCCTGGCTCAGGTTTCTCCCTGAAAACAGGCCGGATTGTGGTGACTGTCATCTAGGCTAGACTAGAGCAGGGGTGTCATCGGCACCCCAGACGTTTTGGACCACACAAGTCCCAGAATTCCAAGCCTGTATTGCCAATGGCGAAGGACTGTGGGAGTGGTGGTCCAAAACATCTGGAGGGCTGAAGTTTGGGCACCATTGGCCTTGTAGAGTCATGGTTCCCAACACTACTTTCCTCCTGTAATTGATTTGCAAAGGTCATTTGTCCGAATTGGTGTATACTGCTATGGAAATAACATAGTTTGGATTGCTTTCTGGCGTTGGGTTGCAAAAACATGAGCCTTACAATAGTCGCAAAATGCTTGGGCGAGTCGTGCCCAAATATCCCTTGAAGTGCCCCTCAAAAGAAATGTCCCATTATGCTTTCACTGCCGGAAAGGAGACAGTTCCATGATAATAACCAGATCTGTCCTTTCTGAGTCCTGTTTTTTTCGGGCACGTAATGCTTTCGGGGTGGCTGACGGCTCTCTCTCCTCCTTGTTCCCCACGTGGTCCCCATAGGTGGAGCGTGTCATCACCATCATGCAGAACCCCCGGCAGTACAAGATCCCAGACTGGTTCCTCAACAGGCAGAAAGATGTCAAGGACGGGAAGTATAGCCAGGTGAGCTGGGAAGGCCCTCGTTTGGGCCTGGGTGGCTGGAGAAGTGGGCCAGTGGGAGCCAGGGGTCCCTCCGGAATGGCCGCGGCAAAGCCTTGGAAAATCACAAAGAACACTGCAGGGGGGGGCGACAGAGGAAGTTGGGCAGCGTGAAAGCAAAGCAGGCTAGAGGATGCCAAGGGGCCAGCATGGGGAATGGAGCTTCTGGGGAAGAGGTGTTGTTAGAAGACTTCCTCCCCTTGTCTTGTGGCTCCAGAGGCTTAACAGAAGAACCTAAGAAGAGCCATCATGCTGGATCAGGCCAAAGGCCCACCTAGTGCAGTTTCCCATATCTCACAGTGGCCCCACCAGATGCCTCTGGGAGCGCACGAGACGAGATCTCTGCCTCCTGATACCACTCCCCTGCATCCGGCCCTCGAAGTACCCCGGTTTTAAGCCTGGTGATGACACACCTCCCCATCATGGTTTGTCACCTGTGATGGAGTTTTCCTCTGTCCAATCCCCTTTGGAAGGCACCCAGGCCAGATGCCATCGCCACCTCCTGTGGCAGGGAGTTCCACAGTCATCCACTTTCATCCACTTATTCTCTCTGCCTTCCCTTTCCCGTTCAGGTCTTGGCCAACGGCCTGGACAACAAGCTCCGTGAGGACCTGGAGCGCCTGAAGAAGATCCGTGCCCATCGTGGCCTCCGACACTTCTGGGGGTGAGTCTTTGGTGGTGGGGGTGGGGGAACGACTCGGAGTTGCTGCCTGTGTTTGAGGGAACAAGAAGCAAGGAAGGGCCAGATGCTGACTCAACCGGATGGATCGGACCAGAGAGAGGGTCCCACGCCATCAGGGGGGGGGGAGCGTGGCAGGAGAAAGGTGTGGGGAGGGCCGGCTTGCCCCCACCACCACTCCCTTGCTGATGATGGCCCCTTCTCTCCTTCTCCGCAGCCTCCGTGTCCGTGGCCAGCACACCAAGACCACCGGCCGACGTGGCAGAACCGTCGGCGTCTCTAAGAAGAAGTAAACCGTTTGCACGCTAAATAAAAGTGTCTTGTTTTCAGCCATCCCCGTCTCCATTTGTCATCTTTGTGTAAGGTGGCAGCCAAGGGGGCGGGGGCGAGGGGTAAAAAGCTTTCCCCCCCCCTCCAGTGCACATCTTTGCAGAGTCGCTTGGTGGCAGAGAGGAAGTCCTGAGACAGCAACCGCTGGGGGAGAGGCCTTTGGAGGGGGGGGTCACCCCATGGTTAGCTTGAGTAAAAAGCTACCCACCTGCTCCTCCGCCTGCATGCTGCAGGAATAATAGGGCAGCATCAGATCTCCCTGGTGCTTAATAGGGTCCGGAAGAAAAAGAGCTTGGTGGAGTCAGACCCTTCCTGGGCTCAAGGAACTTGGCAGCTCACCTCCGTGGCCACACGATTAAGGATTTTAGAAAGGAAATTCTCGGGGGTTCCAAGGTGTGTCCAGCAAAAAAAAAAAATGACAGGGCCCTAGAAACCCATCTGCATGTGCGTGGTTTTTGCTGCATTGTAGTGAAGTTGGCAGGGGCATACAAAGGCCATCCAGTCCAGCCCCCTTGCTCCCTGCAGGAATACAGATCAAAGGATATCTGCCAGGTTGGGGTAGTTACCCCCCCCCCCACATTTCTCTTGAATTCATCCAGTCTTGGGAGCCCTCGCCCACCTGTTAAGGTCATGGCTTCTGCGGATGGACCATTTCAACAGGACAGTTTTCTCCTGGCTAGTTGTCGTTTTAGCAGAGGCAGCCACGGCCGTGGAACAATAAAAAACAAATCAGGCCTAAAGCAAAGAAAGGAGAGAGAGAGAAAAAAATGTGGCCCTTTGAAAACCAACTGCTCTACAGTGGACCCTCGTATAACAAACGGAAATGTGGATAAAGGGAAATTTGCTTAACAGAATTCCATTTGGAACAAATTAATTCCTTTATACAAGGTACCACTTTGTACTTGAATTCCTGCTTTTGAGGGCAAGTCCACTGGGGAACCTGCCCACCAAAGCTCATTTAAACTTTTATCTACCTTTTTTATTGTTTTGGTTCTGGCCTGATGGGCTACATTTCATGTCGGTCCTCCACCTGGACCTGTGTGGAGTCAGTAACTCACACAGTATGGGGTGCAGCATTAATGAGAAAGCCCCCCCCAGTCCATCCTCTGCAGCCCCCCCCCCAAAAAAAACTCTTCATCCAAAAGATCTGCGAATCATCGAAAGCGGATTCGGACACGGCAAAGCTCCTTTTCCTCAGGGGTGGAGCATCATAGCGAGTGGGGGAGACCCGTGTTCTCCATCAGCCCGTTTGAAGTTTTTGCCCCAAAGCTGCTGATTGTTGGGGGAAATTTCCATAAGTAGAACAGGAGTCACCTTGCTGACCAGGTGTGTTTTGGGCTCTCCTCTCTTCCCTCCTGTGGGGCTGAGTCTTGTTATTTCAGCCAAACGGGAAAAAAAAGATTTGTGAAAGGATCTGGAGCTTGAAACCGGATTTTCCGAGAGGTCAATTACTCTCCAGAATGATCAAGGAAGGAGAACCCCCACAGCGATGATTCCTCCTGCCTTTTAGTATTACAGTGGGACCTTGTATAAAGGAATTAATTCGTTCCAAATGAAATTATGTTAAGCAAATTTTCCTTGATGCAAATTTCCCGTAGGAACGCATTGAAAACGGAGTAATCCCTAATCGTGACCATTTTTATGTTGTACGGATTTGCCCCCTAGACGATTCTGTTAAGCAAATTTCCCCTATCTGGAATTTTTATGTTGTACAGATGTGATGTTATGCGAACCATTTGTTCTATGAGAGTCCACTGTATTTTGCCCCCCCCCCTTTTCAAATGAAACAGCTTCTGCCTTTCTAAGGGCTCTACCTGGGGATCATCTCTCTCCATCAGACTTTTCTCTCTCTCTGCCTCCCAAGTAGAGGGCACTTGGCCAGGCAGAAGTTCAACGGGGGAAGATGTATGGTCCTTCCTTGCTGGGGTGTGTGTGTGTGGGCGTGTGTGCGAAGGGAGAGCTGCACCAGGGGAACTCGCGCCTGGCCAAAGAACACCAGCCCATTGTTAGAGAAAGAAGGCAACCTATGTCCCAGGTCAAGAGTTGGCCTATTGTTTCTTACCATTGTGTGTGTGTGTGTGTGTGTGTGTGTGTGTGTGTGTGTGTGTGTGTGTGCTGTGGGTTCCAGAGGTCGGAGGCAGCCGGGCGCTGGCTGTGGTGCTGGTGTGCCCATGACGCAGCCACTTCCCGGAGACAGGAAACCGGGGCGGGTGGGGGGAGAGTCCCAGACCCCCCCCCCCTCAATTGTGCTCCTTCCTTTGCAGGGAACCAAGCAGAGTCCCTGGGGAAGGAAGGCGGTTCCAAGTTCCACTCTGGGAGGGAGAAAAAGGAAGCGGTGGAGGAGTGGTGTCAACGCAACACCCACACCTGCCCCCCCATCCCCACTGGGGTCGCTCAGGGACACCCCCCTGGGGGACAGGCCACTCACTGCTCTGGGGCGAGAGAAAGAGGAGCTGCAAGAGGAGAGAAACCGGATACTCGGAGCCGATGGCAGCAAACTCAGTGGTGCCCCCCCCCCCCAAATTCGGCCCTGCCTTCTTGTCTGGAGAAAGAGCCCTGTGGGATCCGGAAGGTGGCCTGCATTTGGGGGCTGCAGGAGACGGGGAGAGTGGGGTTCCCCCCCCCTGGGGTTTTGCAAGGGGCCAAGTGGTATTATTTCCCCCCCCCTGCTCCTGAAATGTGCCGGTGGCCGAATTCTGCAGCAATGAAGCTGGGGAGGGAGGGGCTGCTCTGTGTGTGTGCAGAGAAACACCCTGGGGGGGGGGAAACGGAGTGTACGTGTGTGTGTTTATCATGTGTATAACTGGATAGGGAGGGTGACAGACCTTGGCACTCCAGTTGCCAACTTTCCACACTTGGCCCGAACTTCCTGTTGCTGGCCAGGGAAGGGCGGCGGCGGGGGGGGGGTATGTCCTTAGGTGACCTCTCGGTGCAACACCCGGTCCGCTTTCTATGTCAGGCCAGTGCCGGCTCTTCTTTCTCTCCCTTTCTAGAACCCCCCCTCCAATCCCCATCCACAAAGGGTCTGCCATTCACACACACACACACACACACACACACACACACACACACACACACAC
>JAHTLZ010000347.1:124113-181994 GCA_023846285.1 Phrynocephalus versicolor
GCTCCTGGCTGGATGGCTACCCGGAGGACTTTGTGGGACTGGAGCCCCCCCTGCGGGAGGAGCTGCTCTGCCGGCTGCGTTGGGCCTTGGGGCCCCGGTCGGAGCCCGAGAGGGCCCTGTCGGGCCAAGGAGCCCCCGGGAGGAGCCAGGCAGACCCGGCGGATGGCCGAGGAGGAGGAGGGGGCCAGGAGGAGGAGGAGGAGGAGGAGGAGGAGGAGGCCACGGAGGGGGACCCCGACCCCCACTACATCCTGGGCTTGCAGGCGGAGGAGGTGGCCGCCCACCTGACGGCCAGGGACGCTGTGAGTTTGACCGGCGGGGGGGGGGGTTGTCACCGGGGTGGTGGTGGGGGGGGAAGAGCAGCAAGCGACCCCTTTGCCTACGGTCGGAGTGGAACCCGTGGAGTTGAGGGTGGAAATGGCCTTCTCTGAGCTGCCCGGGAGCATCTTCTCACGAACCTTGAGCTGGGCGGAAGGGGGCCCTCTGAGGTCATCCATCCCAGCCCCGCTCAAGGAGGGCCAAAATCGAACTCCCAGCCTCTGGAGCCACCGCTGGAGAGCCAAACCCTTGAGCTAGGCTGGGCCGCTCTGTGGTTGATGTCCCCGAAACTGTGAGTTCAATTCCCCGCCGGCGCCACCGATGCCTCCTAGGACTAGAGCCAGCCAGGGCAGGGTCCACAATTATTATCCTTTTAAAAGGTGATTTTTTAAAGGAATCTTCAGTCCATCTTCTAGAGAATTTTTTTTTAAAAAATGAAGAAAAATTATCTTAAAGAAACAGCGAAAGTTCCAAAGGGCAACACACAGATTGCTTTTACGACTTCCGTGCCTGTAATAACGGCCCTGGCGGGAGCTGTTTCTAATAGACAAGTTGTGGAATACCGAGATTTGTATTAATTCCGCAAAGCGTCCCTTGGGGAGAAGGGGGGTGTTCATGCCACGTGGCATGGTTGGCCTATTTTCTGTTGCTCTCCCACAGTGGCTCCCAGCCCACGGGTCACCCAGGTCTTTGTGGACTACAATTCCCAGGCTCCTTCCTCGCCAGCTGTGCTGGCCGGCGTTTCTGAGAGTTGCTGCCCAAGAACACCTATCATTATTTATCTTTATTAATTTATTAGGTTTCCACCCCCCCCACACACACCCGTCTGGCCATCTCCCAAGGCGGAGAACCCCTGGTCTGGTTCCAAAGGGAGTCATGAGGGCTAGAAACTTAGAATCAGTTTTAGTTCTTGTTTGTTTGTTTGGTTTTTAAAAGCTAAATTTCTTCTCCTCAGGAGCTCTTCCTCCGCCTGGTCCCCCAGGAGTGCCTGGGCGCCTTGTGGTCGAAACGGGACCGGAAGGGCCACGAGAGGGCGTGCCCCACCGTCCGGGCCACGGTGGCCCAGTTCAACCTGGTGGCCAAGGCCGTGGTCTCCTCCTGCCTCGGGGACACGGGGCTACGGGCCGCCCAGCGGGCCCGGCTGCTGGAGAAGTGGATCCGGGTGGCCGAGGTGAGGGTGGGGGGGCACATTCCTTCATCGGGAGGTGGGTCCCTCCTGCCTGGAGCAGTGGGTCCAGATTTCCCCCCCCCCCCCGTCCTCATTCCCCCAGGAATGCTTCTGCCTCCGAAACTTCTCCTCGCTCTACGCCGTCATCTCGGCCCTGCAGTCCACTCCCTTGCACCGGCTCAAGAAGACCTGGGAGGAGACCTCCAGGTGGGTCTGGAAAGGAGGGTCAGGCTCCCAAACCCCCCAACCCTTCACCCCACGCCCCCACCCCCCCCCAGAAACCACGCCGTCACGAGCGCCCTGCTGCAAGGGCTGCGAATCTGGGTCCAAACTCCTCCGGCGGTTCAGTTGACAAGCAAGGCTTCGCTAAGCAGGAAAAGTATTTCACCAGATGAGGGCATTTCCCCCCCCCTCCTCCACTGGCACTTACTGTCTCAGTGTTCACATAAGAACATAATAAGAAGAGCCCTGCTGGATCAGGCCAAAGGCCCATCTAGTCCAGCTTCCTGTATCTCACAGTGGCCTCACCAAATGCCTAAGGGAGTGCATGAGACTATATATCTGTCTCCTGATAACACTCCCCTGCATCTGGCCCTTGAAGTACCCCGGTTTTAAGCTTGGAGATGACACATCTCCATCATGGTTTGTAACCTGTGATGGACTTTTCCTCCAGAAATCTGTCCAATCCCCTTTTGAAGGCATCCAGGCCAGATGCCATCACCCCATCATGTGGCAGGGAGTTCCACAGACTAACAACGCACTGGGTGAAAAAAATATTTTCTTTTGTCTGTTCTCATTCTCTCAGCCCTCAATTTGAGTGGATGTCCCCTAGTTCTGGTATTTTGTGAGAGGGAGAAGAGCGTCCCTCTATCCACTCTTGGGTTGTGAAGGGTAAGAAGGGCAAAACCCATTTATTTATTTGTTTCAAGTAACAAACATGGCCGACTGGCTTTGAGCAAGGGGAGCCCAGCTGAGGACAGAGAGGGAAACGGAGAAAGACAAGAGAGAGGCGGGGCCTCTCTTTGAGTTCGGAGGCCGGGAAAAGAACAATGGTTTGCTACCGGATTAGACTGACAGGCGCCCCAGCCCCGCCTCCTACCAGCAGCATGCGGGGTTGCATTGGTCCCCACATGCCACCCCACCTTTTCCGGTTCTCAAGCCCTCCCTGGCGCCCACCTTGGCCGTGTCTTTTCTCGGGACCCTCAAAAGGGCCACGAGGCGCCCCCTTTCCGGGATGGGGGTGGTTGTGGTGGTAGCGTCCACGGATGAACCAGATTTGCAGCCTCTGCGGTTGAGCTGGGGAAAGGCCAGGGTACCCCAAAATCTGGGTCTCCCCTCTCCAGGCAAGAGTCAGGGGAGGAGGGAACGCCTGGTCGATCCAAGCCAGGGGCATGAGGTGCCCCGATGAGACCCCCCCCCCAGAAAAAAAGCTTCCCGGATGGGAAAGCAAAAGCAGGTTTTGCCCAAAACTCTTGAGTGTTCGTCCTTTCCCCCCATGCCTCTGCCTTCGCTGCCTTTCCCTGGTTGCTGATGCCGTACGGAGCTTCTGTCCCCTGCTCCCCCCCCCGCGAAGAAGAATCAACGCTGGGCCCCCCTCCCCAAACCCACCCCCAGGGACTGCGTCCGATGCTACGAGGAACTCGGCGCCATCTGCTCCGAAGAAGACAACTACAGCCAGAGCCGGAGGCTTCTCTTCCAGGTGGGGGGCACGACGGCCCAGCCCCTCCTCCAACACACACGCACACGCACACACGTGCGCGCACACATGCACACACACACACACTTGCTCCTTGGTGCGTCGTACGTGTGGGTGCACAGGCATTGGGAGGGGTGTTCCCAAGAGGGTGGGTGGGTTGGGGGGAAATGGGGGTGCTTGTCTCATGAAGCTGGAAGGGGCCTCATGGGCTACGGAGTACGACCCCCCCCAAACAGTTGCCGGGCCCCGTTTGGGGTGGTGGTTTCCCCCCCCCCCAGCCTTTTGCGGCCCTGAGATGGGGGTGTCTCTGCCCGGGTTTTGCTCCCACAAGCTCCTTGGTGCGACACCTGGAGCCACACCACACCCCTCCCCCCCTCCCCGGGAGTTTTGTGGCTTTGTGGGTCGGTGCCTCCCACCTCCTGGCCCAGCTGTCGCTAACCACTATACCGTACTGTTATCGCTAATGGGTGGTTATAACCTCAGAGAGCCCTGAAAGAGCCTGTTTAACCCTCGGGGGGGGGGGTAACTGATTCTTTCTTTCTCTTCTATTTGTCTCCTCTCTCCCTCACACACACACACACACACACACACACACACACACACCAAAACAGGAAGGCTACCCCCGAGGAGGATCTGGCATGGACTCGGTCCAGCGGCGGTGTCGGCGGAGGTCCATAGAGCAGCGGCCAACGGTGAGGGGGGTGAGTGCAGAGGGAGGTGGGGCAGCACAGCCGGGGTCCCCTTTCCAGATAGGTCAGGCTGTGGCTGGTGGCGACCGTCACCATTAGGCATGCTGGCCATAAGGGGGGTGGGGATTGGGGCCCCCAAGCATCTGGAGAGGCGGCCGGCGAACCAACCGTCCCTCTTTGTTGGAGGGAAGAGGGGGTTGCAAGGAAGCCCCGAAGTGGAGGGCTCACCCTTGGCTCGTCCCCCTGCAGGGTGTCGTCCCCTACCTGGGCACTTTCCTGAAGGACCTGGTGATGCTGGATGCGGCCACACGGAACCGGCTTCAGGTGAGCCTGGCAGGCAGGTTCGGAGCTGTGGCGGGTGTCGGCGGCGCCGTGGCTGGTCTCCCCGTACCTCCTGGGAGCCCTTTGCCGGGCGCAGCAGCCCAGCGCCTGCCCTCTAGCCAGCTGGAGTCAAAGGGTACAGGGACGGAGGGTGAGACCTCCAGGGCAGGGGCAGCCCCTCTGCCTGCAGGGTGGACCCTGATGGGACAGATTCCGCCAGGCTCTCCCTTCCCCCTGCCCCCTCTTTTCTACCTCTCACTCAGTGCAGTGCGTGATCCGCACCGTGGGTTTCGTGGGTCTGGCCCCCCAGGGTACCCCCGCCTTCCGCCAGAGGGGGCTCGATTGCACATGACCACTGGTAGCTGGAAGTAAGCAGAGGGGGAACTAAAGAGATGTAGTGCCGGAGGAGAGCCGTGTGGGTGTCCCAGACAGTCAGAAAGGCCAACGAGTGGGTCCCAGATCAAATCAAGCCAAGAACTCGCTCTGGAGACCCGGATGGTGAAACGGGGGCACTCCCGGTTTGGGCACCTCGTGAGGAGGCCGGATTCTTTGCAAAAGACTACAAGGCCGGGAAAAAGTTTAAGGCAGCAGGAAAGGAGGAAGGGCGAATGTCAGATGGAGTGACCTCTGGAAGGAAGCCACAGGGTGGCGTCGACAAGAGCCCTGCCGGGCTGCTGAAGTTCGATTTTGGAGGTCGCTCATTCATGGGGTCCCCCAAAGTCACAACCGAGGTGGGATCCAGCAGCTCCCAGTTTGGGGAGGAGGAGGGTATTTTGGGGGTGTGCTGGTTGATTCTGGGGTTCCCCATCAGCAGTGGGGTGCAACTATCCTTCCGTCCCTCTTTCCCCTTTGTTTTCCACCCCCTTTTTGAAATCCTTGCGTGTTCCCTGGGATGGGAAAAGGCCTGCATGGGGGGGGGGGTATCTCCCATCCCTATTTCCACCAACGTCTGCCTGAGAAGCCCTGGCGTTCTCCAGCCGGGCTGCCGGCCACGAAAACCGGTGCCACGAGAAGCCCCCAGGGTCCCCAACCTCGGCTCCTCGGCTGTACATGGACTGGGGCTCCCCGATGCCATCGCCACTAACTCTGCTGGCCACGACCTCTGGGGGTTGCGGCCCAGGGAACATTCGGGGACCCCATGTTGGGGGCCACCGCCTGAGCCTCATGTCGCGTGGTTCCCCACCCCAACGGTGAGAAGCCACCATGTCACCCTGGCGTATCACGTAGTTCTGTGTAGCTACTGAAGCTTCTACGTCATTGGTGAGCCTCGTGGCGCAGTGGTTCAATGCCTGTCCTGCAGGTAAAACTGTGCTCACGACCTGGGGGTTCAATCCCGGGTAGCAGACTCAAGGTTCACTCAGCCTTCTGTCCTTCCAAGATTTGGTAAAATGAGTACCCAGCTTGCTGGGGAGGGAGGGGGGGGGCAATGTGTAGCCTGCACAATGTAATTAAAACTGTAAACCGCCCAGAGACTACTTGTAGTGGTATGGGGCGGTATATAAGCAGAACACTTTGCTTTGCTTTGCTTTAGTTCTCAACCTGTGGGGTCCCCAGGTATGTTCCTGGACCGCAACTCCCCAAAACTTCTGGACAGCTCAGCTAAGGAGGGAAGGTTTCTGGGAGTTGCAGCCCAGGAACATCTGGGCACCCCACAGGTTGAGAACCACTGGCGTAGAAGCTTCAGGAGCTACACAGAACTAGACAGGAATCCCCTTGGATTCTTCTTAAGGCCCTTGGCAAGGCTGGTCTCACGGGTGACACAAGTATATATTGGTATTCAATGCTTTTGTCCTGCCAGAAAATAGACATTGGAGAGGGGTGTTTTTTTTGGGGGGGGGGGAGAGAATCTTCTACAAATGGCTGGAAGCTTTGGACTAATTGTGTCCCGTTCCCTTTCTCTCTCTCTCTCTCTCTGCAGAACGGATACATTAATTTTGAGAAACACCGCAAGGTACGTAAGCCTGGTTATCAGCTCAGAGAATAGCCAAGCCACGGGGGAGGACCCACGTGCCTGTCCTGGTTGGGGGTTAGGGGCCTGCCCGAGCCCCATAGGATGCAGACCGCATTAGCCAAACAAGTAGCCAAACTTTGTCTAGGTCTTAAATGTTCCGGGTTGTATCTTGTCCTTCGGTATTGTAAGCCTCCGTGGGCCCTTTTCCAAGGAGAAAGGCGGGGTAAAAATGTGCAAAAACAAACAATTCAGTCATAAAAAGTAGATCTAATAGGGATCCACTTCTCAACGTTCTGAAAATATTAGAAATATCCAAAGGGGGGGGGGGAAATAAAATTATGTTTACATGTGTTACCAGAACCGCCCACTAGAAAGAGCCAGAGAGCATTCAACAAATAGTTGTGAGTGAAGAATAAATAGTGTGAGCTCTGCTACCCTCTAGTGGCTATTTCTGGTAATGCATAGAAAAACTTTGTTTTCCTTTTGCTATTCTCTGTTTAGCAAAGTGTTCTGCTTATATACCATCCCGTAGTGCTTAAAGCACTGTGGGAAGTTTACAATTTATTAATGGAGGCTACACATAGATGCAGTAGGACTGCCCGTATCTCTGGGTGACCGGTACCGGAAGCCCTGCAGATACCGAAACCCGCAGATGCTAAATACATAGTATAGTAAAAGGGGAGGAAAAACCTATGCATTGACATACTAGAAGGCGCCATATCCCATGATATTTATAATATTGAATCTGCAACTGTTGTCCTACTGTATGGTATTCGTTTTTATCCACGGTTTTCAGTATCCACTGGGGAGGGAGGGTGGGAGCCAAGGGCATACGGGGGGTCCTCTGGCATTTAGCAAAGAGCCCCAAGAGGCTGCAGCTGGCTTGGCCGACATGGAAATCCACCCCCCCCACACACACACCCTCCCTGGCTTTCTGCTCTCTTCTCTCCCTTGCAGGAGTTTGAGATCCTGACCCAGCTGCGCCTCCTACAGGCCAACTGCCGCAACTACGTGCTGAGCCCGGACCCGGCTCTCCAGCGGTGGCTCCAGCGCCTCCCCAGCCTCAGCGAGACCCAAAGGTGTGTGTGTGTTTGTGTGTGTGTGTGTACGGGGAAGGGGGGTGGCAACGGCGTCTGGTCTGAGACCCGGAGGCAACGGAGGACAGCCTGCCAGGGTGTGTGTGTGTGTGCGCGTGCATTTTTTTTCTGTTTTAAAGACCTCCTTCCTTCCTTTCCCTCCCCCTCCCAGCTACCAGCGGTCGTGTGCGATCGAGCCCCCTCTGGCGGAAGGCGGGGGCACCCCGGGGGCCAGACCCACGAAGCCTACGGTGGTGATCACCCATTGCACTGAGTGAGAGGCGGGAAAGAGGGGAGGGCTGGGGACTGGGGGAGAGAGAGAGCCTGGCGGAATCTGTCCCACCGGGATCCACCCTGCAGGCAGGGGGCCTGGCCCTGCCCTGGGGGTCTCATCCTCCGTCCCTGCTCCTTTTTACTCCCGCTGGCTAATGGATGGACGCTGGGCTGCTGCTCCTGACAAGGGGCTCCCAGGAGGCTGGGCCGACCCTTCTCCCCTTCTTCTTTTGTCCATGCAGCCTGCTCACCTCCATTGCGGTGAGCCCCCCGGTTCCCTGGGACAGGTCGAGCTCCCCCAACCCACCGCCAGACCTCCTCCTGCCTCCGACAGCCTCCGAATCTACTCAGGGGCCACCCCTCTCGCAGCAGGTGAGAAGGCCTGCAGCAGCACCCCCCCACCCCTAACCCCCGGGCCCCCATGGATGGGGTGGGAAGCCTTCCCCCCCCCCCAATCACATCATCTGCAGCCTGGCTTGCCTGGGAGAGGCACAGCCAGGCTCCCC
The DNA here is from genome assembly GCA_023846285.1 of Phrynocephalus versicolor. Classification (NCBI taxonomy): domain Eukaryota; kingdom Metazoa; phylum Chordata; class Lepidosauria; order Squamata; family Agamidae; genus Phrynocephalus; species Phrynocephalus versicolor. The sequence goes on from JAHTLZ010000347.1 coordinate 132,112, forward strand.
CCACATTGGGACGGGGCTGGGTCCTGCCAGAGGTCCGAGCGAAGGAAAGAGGAGCTCATTCCGCAATCACACTTGGTGCAAAGGGCCTAAAGGAGGAAAACATCCCACTGGGTTTGCCCCTCTGGGTTTATGGGTGTGGGTAGAGATGGGCACGACTTAGCGAAATTTTCATTTTCATTTTCATTTTTTCGTTTCGTTTTTCAACGAAAACGAAAACGAAAATTTTTCAAAATCAAAACGGAAATGGAAACAAAACAAAAAAATTGCCGTATTTATTGTTTCTGTTACTGCAGACACACTGTACTGCAAAGAATGCTAATGAAACACAAATTTTTCATTTTGTTTCATTTTTCGTTTTCGTTTTGTTACGAAAACGAAACGAAAAATGTTCAAAAAATTTGCCGAAGAACGAAAACGAACCGAAACGGACCTCCTAAACGAAAAACGAAAAATGATTTTTTTGAGTCGTGCCCATCTCTAGTGTGGGGATGATTATCCGACCGGAAAGGCATGTTGGGGGGGGGGAGAAGAAGAGATTCTCTGCTCTCAGGCCCTCCTCCTGTGGGTCTCCCTGAGTCCCACAGGCACTTAATTCCCACATGAGCTGGCCTGGTGGGGGTTGGGGGGGTGTCAGCCGGTGTGACCCTTGTCTTCTGCACCGGAACGGATCTACATGATTGGCAGACATTTTTCAGCACATATCCTTGAATGGTTTTGGAGGGAGGTCCCATGATATTTATAATATTGAATCTGCAACTATTGTGGTCCTACTGTATGGTATTCGTTTTTATCCACGGTTTTCAGTATCCACTGGGGAGGGAGGGTGGGAGCCAAGGGCATACGGGGGTCCTCCACCCCACCCCACCCCCACCCCCAATTGGGTTTTCTAAATACAGTGGGCCCTCGTATAGCCAACGGTTTGTGTAACATAACATCTGTAGAACATAAAAAATTCTGGATACAGGGGAAATTCGCTTAACAGAATCACGTCTGGAGCGAATCCATACAACATCGAAATGGTCGCGATTAGAGGTTACTCTGTTTTCAATGCATTCCTATGGGGAAATTTGTACCAAGGAAAATTTGCTTCACAGAATTTCATTGGGAACGAATTAATTCCTTTATACAAGGTACCACTAATAAGACATCTCCCAAAAATGGGAGACCTACTTACAGTTTTGCCTCTGACTGACATATAAGGCATCCCTCTGAAAATAAGGCCTCCCCAATAATAAATAATACAGTAATAAATGTGTACTGTATTTTTCTTCATAGAAAAATAAGACATCCCCTGAAAATAAGACCTAGCACATATTTGGGAGCAAAAAGTAATATAAGACACTGTCTTATTTTCGGGGGAAACACGGTATTTAAAATGCAACCTGGAACACGGTGCCTTTCGCGGCTTATAGGCACAGAATTTTGCACCAGGTGCAGCTTTTGAACCACAAAGCTGCCCCCGTTTGAATCCCGAACCTCCGGTCCTCTTTGGCCCAACAAACCAGGAAGCAGGGCCCAAACCTTCGCTCCCGTCGGTGTCTCCCTTTATTCTGTCCCGTCGGACCCTTGAGAAGAAAAGGCCCCCGAGCAGAGCCGGCAAACGCACGAAACTCTGTTTGCCTGCAGGTGTTTGGAGGGATGGCTGCAGATTTAATCCGGGGGGGGGGGACAACAACAGCAACAAAACAGGGCACGCAGCGGCAGTAGTTGTGCAAGTAGCGTTCGCTGTCAGTCACTTGTCCACTGCGTGATCAACTGTGCAATCAAAATTTGTCCCGGTGCAGAATGGAAAGCAAAACATCTACCACTGCTTGCAAAATCACCCCTGCAATAATCTCATTAGCAAGCCGTAAGATTGGGGTGGGGGTGGGGGTGGAAATCAAGACCCAGACCGAGCCTGCAACCTGGGCTCTCTCGCTTAGGATTCTGACTGGCCCTCATAAGATAAGATGAATCGTTATTGGTCCCACATCTGGGGAAGTTTACCCGTATATACTCGAGTATAAGTCAACCTGAGTATGAGTCGAGGCCCCTAATTTAACCCCCCAAAACTGGGGAAACGTATTGACTCGAGTATAAGTCTCGGATGGGAAATGCAGCAGGGCCTGGCAGCTCCTCCTGTGTGAGCTGGGGGGAGTGGTGTGTGATGTTTAAAATGACTTTTAGCCACCGATGCAAGTGCTTGGGTCGGTGGCTAAAAGTCATTTTAAACATGGTGCGCCGCTCCCCTGTGATGCAAAGGGGGGGGGGTCTTGAGAAGCGGCACACAACATTTAAAATGACTTTTAACCACCGACCCAAGCACTTGCCTCAGTGGCTAAAAGTATTGACCCGCATATAAGCCGAGGGCCCCTTTTTTCAGCCCAAAATTAGGGCTGAAAAAAACGAGGCTTGAATATAAGCCTAGTATATACAGTACTTGTTACATAGCTCCCAATATAAAAAACGAGTAAAGATGGGTAGGTGCCCTCATGGTGTTTCTCGCGATCCAGTCGCCGAAGGTCCTGGCTGAGGCTGGAGATTTTGGGTTGCGACCCGGTGGGTGCGCACACACACACACACACAAATCCTCTAGCTATCTTTATCCTATGGAACTCCCTGCTACTAGATGTAATGAGATAAATCTCTCTCTCTCTCTCTCTCTCTCTCTCTCACACACACACACACACACACACACACACACACACACACACACCTGCTCTAACTTCCGCGCCTCTTCCCCCCCCCCAGCCCACCAAGTGGCCCTCGGTCTCCTCCCTGGAGACGGCCTCGGAGGACGCCCCCCCGGGCTCCCCTGGGGGGCTGGCGCCTCCCCCGCCCAAGCCGGGCGGCTTCGTCAAGGGCCACCGCCGCTCTGCTTCCTGCGGGGCCGCCTACCCCACCGCCCCGGGCGGCGCCACCGCCTCGGACTGCCGCATCATCCGGGTCAGCATGGCGCTTCATGACGGCACCCTCTACAAGAGCATCCTGGTGGGTGAGCTGGGACCAGACCGGGGGCGGGGGGCTGACCGGGGTGGGGGGGGGCGGCAACCGCATGGACCCCAACCCCGTCCTCTGGAGCCCCGAGCCTAAAAGCAAAAGGCGCTTGGGATTGCTCAGGGCATTGGATTTATGGCGAGGGGCTGCGAGGACCCCAGTGTCAAAGACTCCAGCAGCCGAAAGCGCCTTCTGCAATCACAGAGGCACCCTGGGGTGGATCCAAAAGTAGGGGGGTGTCTTCCTTCCCGGATGAAGACACCCAGTCGTGACGACTGGTTACGTTGCCAGGATTCTCTTGTGCTTGTTTGATCCATTCGTTCAGAAGTTTGCTTTCGGGGTGTTTATTTATTTACACCGATACCTCAGATAACGAATTTAATTTGTTCTCCAAGGCAATTTGTTATCCCAAAAAAAAATTGTTATTCAAAATGCAGTTTCCCATAGGAATGAATGGGAAACCGATTAATCCGTTCCAGAGCCTAGGAAAATGACACAGACACCTGTTTCCCCCCCCCCTCAAAACTCTTTATAAAGTGCACTTTAAAGGTACAGGTGCGATGCAGCCTGGGATAACTCTTTCTTACCAATGCATGCTGGAAATTCGTTATCCGAGGCAGCCCTATAGCTGGAAATTGCAATTTGTTATCCGAAAAATTTGTTATCGGGGGCATTCGTTATCCGAGGTATTACTGTATTTATTTATTTTTATAAAATTATTGACCGCCCAAATTTGCCTCAAATTTATTGTGGGGTCTGTTCATTTGGGCCAACTGTTTATTAGGGCAGCGGACAACAAATGGCAATAATAAACAGTTTGCCCAAATGAACAGACCCCACAATAAATCCAATAAAAGGAAAAAAAAAGGAAAAGATAGATAAAACATGACAAGAGATCTGGCAGGAAAGGGATTTTAACCTTCCCTTTCGCCTCCCCCCGCTGCTACACTGCCCCCCTTTCTTTCCTCTTCCTTGGGGGGTCGCACTAATCTTATACCGCCCAGAGTGGCCTCGTGGCAAGATGGTTGCAGTATATCAATCTTAATAATAAATAAAATCCTTTTTTTTTTTCTGCCACCGCTCCTAGCAACTATTCTCCTGTTATTTTTGTGTGTGTGTTCTCTGGACTGCAGGCAGCCAGGTAATTCCAAGGCTGCTGCGTGACTCCCTGCCAGGGTTTTCTATCCATTTGAGCTTCTCACAGAATCGTGGAGTTGGGAGGGACCCCCCTGAAAGGCCACAGAGTCCAACCTACCACCACCACCCCACACCGCTCAACTCAGGAATGCAAATCAAAGGAAATCTGCCTGGTGGTTGCCCAATTTTCTCTTGAACGCCTCTGGTGTTGGAGCGCACGCCAGTGCCACCCCCTCCTGAGCTCATGAGTTCTGTTGTCGTAGTGCTTGAATAGTTGAGAAGTTTTTCCTGATATCAGCCAAAAAAAAAAAAAACCTGGTTTGAGACCATTGTTGTGTGTTAGAATCATAGAATCCTAGAGTTGGAGGAGACCTCAAGGGGGCATCTAGTCCAACCCCCTGCCATGCAGAAACCCCTTCACAATATTTCCGACAGATGGCCATCCAGCCTCTGCTTAAAAACCTCCAAAGAAGGAGACTCCACCACCCTCCTCTGTGGCAGCATCTTCCACTGCCGAATAGCTCTAACTGTCATGAAGTTCTTCCGAATGTTCAAATGGAATCTCTTTTCCTGTAGTTTGAAACCATTGCCCCGAGTCCTAGTCTCTGAAGCCATGGAAAACAAACCTGTTCCCTCTTCAATGTGACATCCTTTCAAATATTTAAAGATAGCTATCATATCCCCCGCCCCCGCCGCCTCAGCCTTCTTTGTGAAAGGCTAAACATACATGCTGGGAGTGACCGAGAACAGATTTATTTACTGATGGACTTAATTTCTGTCCCACCCATCTGACGGTCATAGTCACTTTGAGCAGTTGAGATGTCCTTGCCTTTCTCTTCTGTTTTTACTCCGTTTGTGGGACGGGGTCATCCCTGGAGATCCGTGACACACACACCGGTACTGGAGCGTGCAAAGTGCACACTGATGGGTCTCTAAAAGGCCATGGAGTGGGTGGGTCCGATATGTGGAATCCAGACGGCGCAGCCCACGAGGGAAATAAAACAGGAAATCCAACATTGCCGTTGCAAGATGGTGTGTGTTACGGAGCGCAGTTAGGAACTGAGATTAAAAACTCCACCCCATGCCTTACCAGCCCAACAAACCCAAACCCTCATCAAACTTATCTGGAACAATTATCTGTTCCCAGTCTTGCTGCTTTCAGGAAGGGTGAGGAGACACAAGATTTAAAAACCAGTTTAATATCCGTCCCACTGGTTTTTCCTATTCTTGTTTTTTAAACAGACTCCCTCTAGGTTAAATTTAGTGTTATGGTTGCACACGCTTTCTATGGGTGTCCTTTTACACACCTGCGGGCATGCATTTCGTTGCAATCAGGTGGGAGTAGAAGGCGTTCTCATTTTAATAATGGCTAGTTTAATCAGTGGATAACAGTTGGTTGGATTCTCCCTGGAGCTTTGATGCAAGTCGCAACCCACAAAACGTCCAAATCAGTGGTTCCCAAACTTCCTAACGCTGCGACCCTTTCATACAGTTCCTCCTGTTGTGGTGGTGACCCCCTTGCCCTGCTTGGAAGAGGCCACAAGCCCCCCTTTGGCAGGCCACTGCTGCAGGGGGCATGGAAAACTTCCCTCTACAGGCACCCTCAGCCAATCGCAGCCTCCGCTGCCATTGACTGACATCCCCTCCAACCTATCAAGCTGTAACTTTTTCTCCCCCCCCCTTCCTCCCCCTCCTCCTCCAGACCCAAGCCGTTTGTGCCTTTTTCTTCACTGGCTCATGGCGACCCCTGGGAAATGGTCATTCCACCCTCCCCAAAGGGGTCCCGACCCCCAGGTTGAGAACCACTGGTTCCAAATGAACAGAATCATCCTTAGGGGCAACCAAAGCAATTTTTGGTTATGCCGGAATATTGAGGGCTGCCCTTCCCCTTGTCAAACTTAGATTCCGGGCCCGGCTGCGAAGAAACAATTTCGTCAGATTCAGCAGGAATACGGAGAGAAGCGACAGGAGAAGATTCTTGCTGAAGGAAGTTCAGGGTGGTGGCGGCGGCGGCGGCAATGAAATGTCATTTGCTGCTGCTGCTGCTGTGAAAGAGAGAAGGAGTCCCTCTAGCCCAAATAGAAACCCTTGCAGTTTCGCCACTGAGCGCCAGGGAATCCTCCTTCACCCCCCGGGAAATGTTTTCTGGCCATCTGAGCCTCCGTTTCTCTTTATCGTTTCCAGGTGACGAGTCAGGACAAAACCCCAGCCGTGGTGGCGAAAGCGCTGGAGAAACACAACCAGGACCGGAGCCAAGCCTCCCGCTACGAACTGGTGCAGCTGTTGCCCGAAGGCCGAGGTGACCGTGTGTGTCTCTGTGTGTGTGTGTATCTGTCTGTCTGTGTGTGTCGGTCTGTCTCTGTGTGAGTGTGAGATGGCTGGGATGTTGAGAGGGTGGCGAAGGGGCTGATTTGGGGTGTGTGGGGGGGGGAGCTGCCGAGAAAACCGCGGGGTGTGAGCAGAATGGAAGCCGAGCGAGACAGGGTAACCCCGGCGTTCATTTTAGACCAAGGGGGTTCATCTCAAAAAAAGACATAGTGGAACTGGAAAAGGTGCAGAAGAGAGCGACTAAAATGATTACCGGGCTGGGGCACCTCCCTTAGGAGGAAAGGCTAAAACATTTGGGGCTCTTTAGTCTGGAAAAAAGGCGCCTGAGGGGGGAATATGATTGAGACGTACAAAATAATGCAGAGCATGAGTGAAGTGGATAGAGGGACGCTCTTCTCCCTCTCCCAAAATACCAGAACTAGGGGACATACACTCAAATTGAGGGCTGGGAGAGTAAGAACTGACCAAAGAAAATATTTTTTCACCCAGCTGTGGAACTCCCTGCCACAGGAGGTGGTGATGGCATCTGACCTGGATGCCTTCAAAAGGGGATTGGACAGATTACTGGAGGAGGAAAAGTCCATCACAGGTTACAAACCATGATGGGGAGATGTGTCATCTCCAGGCTTAAAACCGGGGTACGTCATGGGCCAGATGCAGGGGAGTGGTATCAGGAGACACAGAGATCTAGTCTCGTGTGCTCCCAAATGCATCTGGTGGGGTCACTGTGAGATCCAGGAAGCTGGACTAGATGGGTCTTTGGCCTGATCCAGCATGATGTCTCTTCTTAAGTTCTTATGTTCAATGTTAGGTAACATGGGTTCTTGGACTGCAACTCCCAGAAAGCCCTGGGCAGCCCTGCTAGGGGTGGAGGCTTCTGGGAGTTGCAGTCCAAGGACATCTCAGTTACCCAAGGCTGGGAAATATGAGATTGGAACGATGCCTTTTGTGTTGTTGTAGTGCTAGAATAAAATAAGACTTGGAGAGAGGACATCCCTTCCTGCCTCGGGCAGGAGGGGATCCTGGCTGCCCTTGTGGATGGCAAGCGATGGCCGGCTGGGTGGGTGGGTGGGTGGATCGCCACCAGGAAGGGGGCCGGAGGCATGGAACAGAACCAAGGGAGGGCCTGGTCTTCTAAGCCTTCGGGAGCTCGTCCTCCAGACCTCGGCATCCTAAAACATAAACAGCTTTAATAAAGAGCAAATCTGGCACTCTGGATTTGAACCCGGCAACAGGGGCTGGTTTGGCTCACGGGGAGGTCGGAAGGTGGCATGTCCAGGAGGTCCCGGGCCTCAGCCTGCCCTGGTGGCTGGGATATCGTCGTGGGCGGCCACCCCATATAATTGGGCCGTGCCTGAAGCCGGGCGGCTGCCGGGGACACAAAGGCCAGTTGCCTGGCAGTCTGTCCAGTGGCTGTTGCAGGCAGGCAGGGCAGGCAGGTAGGAAGGTAGGTGAGGGGGTGGGTGGATGGATGGATGGATGGATGGAACATAAGAGCCATGGGGGATCAGGCAAAAAGGCCCATCTAGTCCAGCTTCCTGGATCTCACAGTGGCCCCACCAGATGTGTCTGAGACTAGATATTTGTCTCTTTGTCTGAGACTAGATATTTGGCCCTTGAAGTACCCCAGTTTTAAGCCTGGAGATGACACATCTCCATCATGGTTTGTCACCTGTGATGGACTTTTCCTCCTCCAGGAATTGGTCCAATCCCCTTTTGAAGGCATCCAGGCCGGATGCCATCACCACCTTTTGTGGCAAGGAGTTCCACAGACTAACACCACGCTGGGTGAAAAAAATATTTTCTTTTCTCTGTTCTCACTCTCCCAACTCTCAGTTTGAGTGGATGTCCCCTAGTTTTTGATATTTTTGTGAGCGGGAGAAGAGTCGGTGGATGGATGGATGGATTGGTAGATAGAATGGGTGGATGGGTGGATGGATGGATGGTTTGGTAGATAGAATGGATGGATGGGTGGATTGGTAGATAGGTAGATGTATGGATGGATTGGTGGATGGATGGATGGGCAGGTGGACATGTGGCCGTTTTGATGACCCCTTGGTGTCTCTCTCTCTCACACCTAGAGCTGGCCTTCCTGCCTTCGGCCAACGTCTTCTACGCCATGAACAGCTCCTGCCAGGACTTCATGCTCAGAGCCAAGCAGGGGAAGCCAGGCCCGGTGCCGCCGCCCCCGCTGCCCCCTCCCAGGAGCCCCCTGTCCAAAGGGCTGGAAATCAGCGCCACCTTCCCAAAGATCAAAGCCACCGGGCGCAAGATCGCCAAAGCCCTCTTCTGATGCGCGGAAGGCGGTGCCTCGGAGAGGGATGAGCTCTGGCACCACCACGTTGGCACGGGCAAACCCACCCGGGACCCGTCTGTAGCCTCCTCCCATGGAGGGGCGGGCGGGCAGCCTGCCCTAAGCTGGAGGTTTGCCAACGGCCGCCAGGACCGGGGAGCCTGGACTGGCCCCCGCTGGGAAGTTTTGGGGCACCTGATGTGTTTTCGCACTCGGTGCCCGGAAAGTGGAATGGCTTTGCATAAGGGGCACCCAGCAGCGGCCGGCCAGAGCCGTGTCGCAAGAGGGTGGCCCCCATCGCGTGGCCCCAGCCGCATTTCACTCCAAGGGGAGCTTGGTTTGGATGCTCCCTGCTGGCGCTGCGACCGGATTCCCGCTTCTTTGTGCAGGTTTGCCTTGTGCTTACTTAGACGGGTGCCCACCCTTTGTGCCTTCAGGGCGACCGAGCAGGCAAAGAATGATGGGCACCTTCTGGGATCCTCTGCTCATCCTTTCTTCTTCCAGGTGCGCTCAAACTTTGGCCCTCCAGATGTTTTGGACCGCAACTCCCACAGTCCTTTGCCATTGGCAACACAAGGCTTGGAATTCTGGGGGTTGTGGTCCAAAACATCAGGAGGGCCGAAGTTTGCACATGCCTGTATTATTATACAATGCAGGGCCACCATATCTTGGCACAAAGTGGAAGCGATCGCCACCACTAGACGTTAGTCGGTCTCTGGCTCGCTCTCTAGTGGCTGCTTCTGGTAATTACACTCTGGAAATCTGTATTTCTGGGGCCGGGTGGGGGGATTCCTGTTAGGTGCTGGGAGGGTTTTTTCTCAGGGAGTCTCAGCCGAGATGCGTTCTTGTCCCCTCCCAGCTCCGCTCCCTGCTCCCCCACCCCCCCGCAGCTCGTGTCCTGCGGAGTATCACCCTGCTTGCCTCTCCCTACAACTTAACACTAATTGTCTTTCAAAATTAAAAAAAAAGGAATAGACACTACTGCACGAAGAAGAGGTAGCTTTAGCCTAGAATAAACGAGGCCAGGCCATTAGCGACAAGGAGAGGGGGCGTTCAGAGGCCACCCAGGCTGATCCTTGTATCTGTTTGCCAGGTAGCATTGAATTCTTTGGCTCCAAAGCCCCCCCCCGCCCAATTTCTGGTTTTTTAAAATTTTTCATCCAGTCCAAACGTGCAAACCTCTTCTTGGCTGGAGGGTGTGTGTGTGTGTGTGTGTTCCTGTTTCTCTGGGGGTGGGGGGGGGTCTTTCGCGGCTGGAGGGCAGGCGGAAACCCAACCGGTGCGGCTCTATCCATTGGGCAGCTTCCCATCCCCTCTGCGGTCAAAAAGTCACAAGGGGAGGGAGAGAGAAAGTGAAGAAAAACAGGTTGGGAATATCCCCCCCCCCCAGTGAAATTCACTTTTGGAAGGGCTGGGGAAGCAGGACAGATAATGGTCTCAGAAACAGTTCAAAGCTCGGTGAGGAACGGGGAGAAGGCAAGGGTCACGGACCTCTAAACCCCACCCCACCCCACCCCCACGGCCAACCAAGACAATGTTTACTCCCCTTGGCCTAGAGGAGGAAAAAAATATGCTTTTTTAAATTCACGAATGTTATACGTTTGTGTGTTTGACAGCCTCGGGCCCTCTGAAAGGTGTCCTCCTTTCTATAAAATAAATAAAAAAAAGCTTTGTGATATGAAGATGTGCTGGGAGTGTGATGTGACCTTGTGGGGGGGGGCAATGGAGGAGGCAGGGCTGGGAAGGGCCCAAAAGCCGTTCATAGAACCATAGAGAGTTGGAAGAGACCTCCAGGGCCATCTAGTCCAACCCCCTGCCATGCAGGAACCCCTTCACAATATTTCCGACAGATGGCCATCCAGCCTCTGCTTCAAAACCACCAAAGTAGGAGACTCCACCACCCTCCTTAGTGGCAGCCATATTATTCCACTGCCGAACAGCTCTAACTGTCATGAAGTTCTTCCTGATGTTCAAATGGAACCTCTTTTCCTGTACTTTGAGACCATTGCCTCGCGTCCTAGTCTCTGAAGCCATGGAAAACAAACCTGTTCCCTCTTCAATGTGACATCCTTTCAAATATTTAAACATAGCTATCATATCCCCTCTCAGTCTTCTTTTAGAGAGGCTAAACATTCCCAGTTCTCTAGGACGTTCCTCATAAGACATTTCCTCCAGACCTTCAACCATCCCAGTCGGCCTCCTCTGGATTCATTCAGGATTGTCAACATCCTTTTTAAACTGAGGCACACCAAACTGGACACAGGACTCCATTTGGGGTCTGACCAGAGCTGAATAGAATGGTACTATCACTTCCCTTCATCTAGACACAACGGTTCTGTTGATGCAACCAAGAATCGTGTTGGCTTTCTTGGCCGCCCCATCACACTGCTGGCTCATGTTCAATTTGTGGTCCACCCAGACTCCCAGATCCCTTTCACAGGTACTATTCTCCAGCCAAGTATCCCCCATCCTATATCTGTGCAATTCATTTTTCCCCTAGATGTAGCACCCTACATTTCCCTCTGTTGAAACCCATTCTGTTAGATTTGGCCCAGCGCTCTAATCTGTCAAGGTCCTTTTGGATTTTCATCCTATCCTCTAGGGAATTAGCAACCCCTCCTCCCAATTTGGTATCATCTGCAAATATAATTAGCATAAGGTACTCTCTATTCCTTCCTCCAAGTCATTAATAAAGACATTGAACAGCACTGGACCCAGAACAGAACCACCCTACATTTCCCTCCATTGAAACCCATTCTGTTAGCTTTCCGTTCAGCCGATAAACGAACCACGAACCTGCGCGATTTGCCAAACCAGAGGTTTTCGCCCATCCTATTTCTCGCAGTCTCTCCCTTCATCTTTTCCTCGCTCAAAGGCCGTGTGGGGTAAGGGCCCTTTGCCGTCCATCGCCTGGGGGGCTTGGCCTCTCCTTTTGTCAAGAATGAGCACAAGGACGGATCTCACCCACCCTTTTAGAAACAAAAACACCAGGAAAAAGAAAAACAACCCAACCCCAAGAGGAAGGCGTGACTCATAAGTTTATTTCAAAGAAGCGGCATCCGACAGACGCACAAGAAGTAAAGCTGCCAAACAACACCCCCCTCGCTTGTTGTCAACTCAACTCCCCCTGCCCCACAACCAAAGTCCTGTCCCCATGGGGGGACCCCTTCAAGCCTTGAGGGCCACCTTAGCCTGGGCCTTCTGGAACTCCTGCTGCAGCCGGGCCAGCACTTCCCGCTGCTGTTCCGATTTCTTCTCGTACTCCTGCATCTGGGCTTCGTAGCGCTTGCTGGGGAAGAGACCAGGAAGGGTTGGGGGGGGGGAGTCAGGATTCAGTGGGGTAAAAAGGAGCCCAGGAAGCGCCTACTTTTCATCTGGAGGGACCCCCCCCACGACGACACTCTCGGTTAGCCAAAGCCCACCACCGCCCTCCTGGCGCAGAGATTCAATGGCAGCCAAAACGACTCACAACCTGAGGTTCAATCCCAGGGAGCCGGCTCAAGGTGCGCTCGGCCTTCCATCCTCGTGAGGTTGGTAAATTCAGTCCTCAGCTCACTGGGGGATTTGAGGGGGGGGCTAATGTGTAGCTGGCATTTAGAGAGTGCTTTAAAGGTGATGGGATGATAAATTCCGAGCCCATTATTACTGATGACAGAGGACGGCGAGAGATGCAGCCCAAAAACATCTGGAGGGACGAAGGTTCCCCCACCCCCTGCTCTTAACTCCCAGAGGGAAGCTACGGTTTGATCCAGCCACCTGGCAGTGGGTCAACCAAGCACTTCAAGGGAAAAAAAACACACAGAAGGAAGTTTAAAAAAAGAAAGAAAAAACTTTTGTGCATGTATGTGCTTGTGACGGGCGTAAGGCAAAGACTCCCTTCTCTCGTCAGGGTCCTTTTAGCTGCCTAAGGATGACTTTGGGGGCTGAATTAGTCCCTCCACAGCACCTTCTCAGGATGGCCATCTGGGACCTCCCCCTTTTCATGACCTCTAACCTTAAAAAGCCCAGGGGCTGAGGTCTCTGGCTGCGAAAATAGCCAGGGGTCCCGGGGGGGGGGGGGGGCATGATTCCTTCCACTGTGCTTCCCAGGAGAACAGCTGGCCTTGGACCAGCCACGCGGCCCTCCCATCTCCTCTCCCCCCCCCAGAAAAAAGGCGGTCCAGAAACCCACTGCCGATCACTCTCCACCTGGAAAGGGGCCACCCCTCGGTCTGTACTGGCACGACAGCACCCCAAATGCTTAGCTCCGGGTCCCGAGAGTCGTAGGCGAACTGACGGGGTCCTTCTCGGGCCAGCTCTTCACTGGCAACCCCCCCCCCCCGTTCGCTTCATCTCTTGTCCAAACCTGACATTTGGACCATGGACTGAAAGCAGAGCAGTAGCTTGAAGGCCCTGACTAGGGATGGGCAGGAAACGAAAAACGAAATGTGGTTTCGTCGTTTCGTTCCATAACAAAACGAATCGAAGAAGCATTTTGTTATAGACGAAACGAAACTGACGTTTTTCCATGGAAACAAAACGTTTCGTTCCATCGTTTTCAGAGGGCTCCTGCCGAGCTGTCAAGGGCCGGACCCCTTTATACCTGGCCCCGTCGGCACCAGGGACCGACTGGGCCAGGTTTTCAAGGAGTCCAGCCGATAACGGCTCAGCCCTTCTCCCCCCACCCCACTCCCTCCGAGGAGGGGAACTCACATTTCCCCCGTGATGTAATCCAGCCGCTTCCCGACGGTGGCTTTCGCCTCCTCCGTGTCCTGCTTCACCAGCACCGGCCCGATCAGCTTGTAGACGGTGTTGGAGGAGTCCAGGAGGTCCAGCTCCTATAAGGAGGGAGAGAAGATGGGGGAGCTGAAGAGCGGGTGCCGAAGGGCTGGCAAAGGGGCAGAGAGACCTGAGCGCTCCAGGGCCTCACCTCCTTCACGACGTTGTTCTCCGTCAGCTGGGCCTCCAGTTTTTGCCGGACGGTCATGGATTTGCTGATATCTGGACGGCCAAACAAAAAAAGAGTCGGTGATCTGGAAAGATCCGTTTCAGACAGCCGCCTCTCCCCTCCAGCCCACCTTTCCTGAGAAATCCAACGGCACCTCCTACTGACAGGCACGTCCAAACTTCGTCCCTCCTGATGTTTTGGACCCCGACTCCCAGAATTCCAAGCTTAGATTGCCAATGACAAAGGACTCTGGGAGTTGTGGTCCAAAACATCTGGAGGGCCGAAGTTGGGACATGCCTGTACCATCCGCAACTGCACTTTGGTCCAGAGAACGAAGGAGGCTTTGAAATCCACACCCCCAGTAGAAGAGGCCCTCGTGATGGCTATTTTCTTTTCTTCTTGCGTGCTCTTTGTAGCTCTAATGTTGCCTCTTAATCTTCTAAGATGCCTCTTCTAATTTCCTGTTCTTAACCTGGATATGCCTTAAACGTTCTGGACTGTATATTTTGTCCCTCACTGTTGTAAGCCACCTGGGGTCCTTTTCCAAGGAGAAAGGTGGGGTAAATTTTTTCAAAACAAAATAAATTAAATAAAATTAGTCTAGAAAACCTATTTCTATCAAGTCCTTCACCAGGACTGCTTATGGGTGACCCCATCAACAGAAGTGGGAGAGCCTTGTAACCTCAACCCCTGCCCTGGCTGTTTTGTTTTGTTTTTTAATGAGCTGGCCTGCAAGGGGGGGGGGTCCTTCCCCGAACTAAGATTTCGCTCTGTGGGGTGCCAGGGGGTTCTTGAGCAAAAACTCCCAGAAGCCTTCCTGCACTGGCTGTGCTGGCCATTTTCCAACCAGATGGAGCCTCAGAACTTAAGAACATAAACATAAGAACATAAGAAGAGCCATGCTGGATCAGGCCAAAGGCCCATCTAGTCCTGCTTCCTGGATCTCACAGTGGCCTCACCAGGTGCGTCTGGGAGCGCATGAGACTAGATATCCGCCTCCTGATACCACTCCCCTGCATCTGGCCCTTGACGTACCCTGGTTTTAACCCTGGAGATTACATATCTTTCCATCATGGTTTCTAACCTGGGATGGACTTTTCCTCCTCCAGGAATTGGTCCAATCCCCTTCCGAAGCCATCCAGGCCAGATGCCATCACCCCATCCTGTGGCAGGGAGTTCCACAGACTAACAACGTGCTGGGTGAAAAAAAAAATTTCTTTTGCCTGTAACTTCTGGGGAATCCAGAGTTAGGATCCCCTGCCAGGGGTATTCCTGTTCCTCTTGAAGCAGGGATGCATTTATGGGGAACCTCCCTGCCCCCGTTTTGTCACCTGGGCCTAGATTAACAAAAGCCCAAGGGTGGCTCGGGAACTTCCATGCCTAAGTGACGGCTACTCCAACACCAGCACTCTCCATAAGAACATGAGAAGAGGCATCATGCTGCATCAGGCCAAAGGCCCATCTAGTCCAGCTTCCTGGATCTCTCAGTGGCCCCACCAGATGCCTCCGGGAGCGCATGAGACAACAAGATCCTTGTCCCCTGAGGCCACTCCCCTGCATCTGGCATTTTAAGCCTGAAGAGAACAGAGCATGGCTTATCATGGCTTATAAACTGTGACAGACTTTTTCTCCAGAAATTGTTCCCCTCTTAAAGGCATAGAATCACAGAATCATAGAGAGTTGGAAGAGACCTCAAGGGCCATCCAGTCCAACCCCCTGCCATGCAGGAACCCCTTCACAATATTTCCGACAGATGGCCATCCAGCCTCTGCTTAAAAACCTCCAAAGAAGGAGACTCCACCACCCTCTGTGGCAGCATATTCCACTGCCGAATAGCTCTAACCGTCATGAAGTTCTTCCGAATCTTCAAATGGAATCTCTTTTCCTGTAGTTTGAAACCATTGCCCCGAGTCCTAGTCTCTGAAGCCATGGAAAACAAGCCAGTCCCTTCTTCAATATGACATCCTTTCAAATATTTAAACATAGCTATCATATCCCCTCTCAGTCTTCTTTTTGAAAAGCTAAACATTCCCAGCTCCCGAAGCCGCTCCTCATAAAACATTTCTTCCGGAACCTCCATCATCCTGGTTGCCCTCCTCTGAACCCGCTCAAGGTTGTCAACATGTAGGCCAGGTGCCACCCCCACATCCTGTGGCAGGGAATTCCACGGACTAACAACACACTGGGTCAAGAAATCTTTTCTTTTGTCTGTTCTCACTCTCCCAGCCCTCAATTTGGGTGGATGTCCCCTAGTTCTGGCATTCTGCAAGAGGGAGATGAGCTTCCCTCTTGCCACTTTATTCATCCCTTGCCTAATTTTGTTCGTCTCAATCATATCCCACCCCCTCAGGTGCCTTTTTTCCCCAGAGTAAAAAGCCCTAAATGCTGCAGTCTTTCCCTGTAAGGGAGGTGCTCCAGCCCAGGAATCACAGAATCTCAGAGTTACAAGAGACCTCAAGGGCCATCCAGTCCAATCCCCTGCCATGCAGGAACCCCCTTTTTAGTTTTAGTTGCTCTCTTCGGTTCGTCTTCTGCATCATCACCCTTTTGGGTCGACCGAGGGCACCTCCTCCTGAGTCAGCCGCCCTTCCTTGGAGACCAACTTGGCCGCCATCCGGATGTTTTGAAGGCATTTACAGAAAAGGATGACAAAACCACTCCAGGAGCAGGGGGAAGGCCGGCAGATCTAGAGCTGGCTGGTCTTATTGTCAGGTGACGACTTCGGGTCGTTCTTGCGGGGGGTTGAGTGGGGACAGAAAAGTGGAAGCAATCACCTTTCTGCAGCTGCTGGTACTTCTCCAGCTCGCCCTGGAGTTTCTTCTGGAGTGCCTCGGCCATCTCCTCGCCAGACTTATATCCCCTACACAACTGGGAAGGCTCCTGCAAAGAAACCATGGACAGATGGTACTCCGGGACGGTAGACAGGAGTCCTGTAGGGGTTGAAACGGCTATATATGAAAACCAACGGCTAGAGCACTGGGGGCAAACCTTCGGCACTCCAGATGTTTTGGACCACAACTCCCAGAATTCCAAGCCTGTATTGCCAATGACAAAGAACTGTGGGAGTTGTGGTCCAGAACATCTGGAGGGCTGAAGTTTGAACACCCTTGGGCTAGAGCATCTCTTCCCACCACCACCATACACACACAGGTGGGCCATCCAACCTCTGCTCCAAAATCTCCATCGGAGGAGCTGCAGAAAATGATTACGCCAGAATTTCCAATACTTTCACACACCCGGCCGCCTCAACCGAGTCCAGATCCTTTATCCTCCTGGTCCACCTTCTCTGAACCCTCACCTGAATATCAATATCCTCCATGAACAAACCTTCCATACGAACCTACCCGGCAATTAAGATCAAGCCAGGGGGCCCTTTTGAAAGAGCCATCCCTCAAGGAGGTGCGAGGGATGGCTTGTAGGAACAGGGCCTTCTCAGCAGGTGCCCCCAAGCTATGGGTTGCCCTCCCAAGTGAGATCCGCCTGGCGCCAACACTGATGACATTTTGGCGCCAGGTAAAAACCTTCCTGTTCCAGAAGTTTTTTAATTGATACAATTTAGATTGTGGGTCTTCTGATGGCAATTGTAGTGTGATGATTTTAGTGTAAGGTTTTTATTATTGTTTTAATTATTTATTGTTGTTTGATGTTTTTAACTGTTTTAACTCTTTGATTGGAAGCCGCCCAGAGACCTTTGGGTAGTGGGCGGCATATAAGTTGTAAAAACAAACAAACAAACAAACAAACAAACAAACCCCGGGAGCCCAGGCTCAGATGACCACCTGAACACATGACACTTTGGGCATAAGGTCCCCTGAAGACGCCTAGATCTTTTTTTTCCTATATCCTACTCCCGAGGGTACCCAGTGTGGAGTAGAGGAACGAGTGCCGGAGGAGGACCTGCGAGAACAGGGTTCGATTCTCCACTCAGACAGGGGAACTCATTGTCGGACCGGAACTGGGTAAGAAAAACACACAGTGACTTCCAATGAATTTAAATTTAATTACATGCCAAGTGGGTTCACAGGAAATCACCTGAGACCCCATCGCCCAGGACCTTGGTTAGCGGAGCCAGCAGTGGAAGGAGGGAATTAGGGGCCAGTCCAAGCCCGAAGGAACTTGAGGGAATCATAGAATCATAGAGTTGGAAGAGACCTCAAGGGCCATCTAGTCCAACCCCCCTGTCATGCAGGAACCCCCATCACAGGACTCCTGACAGATGGCCATCCAGCCTCTCCTCCCTTGAGGGAGGCCAACGACTGGGTGACCCATGTGCCACGGGGGCCCCGAGGCAGCTGCTCACTGTGGATGATGGGGGCCTCTCCTCCACCCTGATTTCTACCCTTCCTTCAAATGGGTGAGTAACCTTCAAAAGATTCCCCCCGCCCCGCCTGCCTCCTTTGCCCTGACTGAAGACGACTGGGGGGGATGTTGTATTATTTGAGGGTGGGTGGGAACTGTAACCCTCTCCCCCCCTCTCAAAAAAGTGGGGATTTCTCCAATCTCTCTGATTTTTTTTAAAAAAAACATGCATCCCTTTTTAAAAACAGTCCCCCCCTCCCTCCTCAAGGAGATGCTGCCTTCCTGGCTGGCTGGCTGGGTGTGTGTGTGTGTGTGTGTGTGTGTGTGAAGGAGGGAGCACATCCTGCAAGACTATCTCCCCCACCCCACCCCACCCACCCCCCAAAAGAACCACGTGCTCCCTGTTTTAGATCCTCCAGTCTCCCCCCCCCCAAATATATCCCCCCTCTTCCTAAACTGGGAGGTGGGGAGATTTTAAATTCTTGTGTCCTGCTCCCCTCATTCCAAAAAGCCACAGATCCCCCAAATGGGGTGGGGGGGGAGGGAAGAGGGGGGGCACCATCACCCAAGGACCCCCCACCCCAAAAAAGCACCCCTTTGTGATGGGAGGGAGGACGGACCCCCCTCCTTTTCCTCCTCCCGTGATTACCCCTCCCATGTGCCCCTTTTGGGCCCCCCCACCTCCACTCACCTCCTGCCTCTGAGGCTGATGACCTCTCACTCCGGAAATGCTTACCTCCCCCCCCCCTCACTCCGCCGCACGCAGGTGAGAGCTGTCGCCAGGGGGACCTCCCGCCTCCGGGAAACCACACTGAAAGGGAGGCGGAAACAACGGACCCGCCGGAAAGGGAGGAACCCGGTGAGGACGCCCTCCCGGGGCGCTTGCCCGCACTTCCGCCCCGTTGCAAGATGGCGGAGGATCATAGAGTTGCCAGCGTCTCTAAGGGCCTCTGTGGCTAGAGCGACCCTGGCGACTTAGGAGGACCGTCTTTGACGCTTCCATGTAGATTTTAAAAAAATAAATAGGCCCGCCCTGTTTGGGGTTTTGCTCTTTTCACATCTTTAAGAAAATATCTAAAGACATGGCTATTTAAAAAGGCTTTCCCTGGGTATTAATGTATGCTATTTAAGGGATTCGCCGTTTATGGACTTTATTTTTTGTTTGTTTGCTTTTAGGCCCTCTTGCTCCTGTTTGATGCTCTGATATAGATTGCTTTATTACTTTTTACGTTTTTTATTATTGGATTGTTTATTGTGTGTCTGGATTGATATTTGTTCAACTTTGTAAACCGCCTAGAGTAGCTATGCAGCTAGAGGGAGCGCTGTATAAATTTAATAAAATAAAATAAAATAAACATTTGGACTTCAGGTCCCACCATTCCGGTCCTCTTTAGGCCGTGCCAGCTTGGAATTCTGGGAGGTGAAGTCCTATAATGAGACAAAGGGTATGAAAACCACAGCAGGAGGAGCCGCGTAGTGGTGGGAATCTTACTGCTTTACACCACATATCCCATAATCCCCTAGCCACCCTGGATCAGTAGCAATATATAACTTTTCCTAACTGCCTGTACTCCTGCAACGATGAAATGTCCCCAGCCTACAGATGGTAGCTGGAGTGAAACCCATATGTCTGAAGCCTTTTATAAAACATCCTTTATTTATCTGGAGAAATTGAGTCATGGCACCTGGACTTTTTTTTTCTTGAGAGATAGAAACGTTTGGCTGCTCATCACCTGGATGACTGAGAATCTTCACAGACATCTTCCTTTATTTATATTCTCCACCCCCCCCCCAAAAAAAAAGAGACACAAAATCTGAATGCCAGCCACCCCACAGCCTGGAAGCATGACGTCTGGAGGTGGGAAAAGTAACTTTTCTTTGGTCTTGCCAGAATCTAAGAGTTATATAGCATTGTTCTGTTTTGTAAGCTAACAGTTCTACAGTACATTCTCTTGACTGGACTGTTAAAGCATTTTGCAGTTCCTTTTACATCTTGAATGCACACTGCCGAATCTTGGGCACACCAGTTGTTTTGGACTACAGTTCCCATGGCCCTTTAACAACAAATGCTGAGGAAGCTAGGTGTGGCCATTTCTTCAAGAGAAAGCGCAGATAAAGGAAGGAGCGGTGACTGAACTTTAAGGAGTTGATCAAGAGTTTAGAAGGAATGAACTACACTAGGCCTGTCCAACAGGTAGACCGCGGGCTACTGGTAGCCCGTGAAGGGTTCAAAAGTAGCCCGCTGGCCATCAATAAAGAAAGTGAGGGGAAATATTCTCCACCCCTCCCTGTCTCAGCCGAGAGGGGCAGTTCAAGGGCCATGGCGCAATGAAATCTGTTCCATCCAGAACAGATTAATTGGTTTTCAATGCATTCCTGTGGGAAACTGCTTTACTTACAAAAGTTTTTGCTTATGAGCATGTGCTCAGAACGGATAAAATTCGTAAGTAGAGGTTTTAGCGTAGTAGCCCTCAGGTACTTTGGGCCGGAAAAAGTAGACCTTGGCCTGTTCAAAGTTGGACAGCCCTGAACTACACTGGAATGTTGTGAAAATTACAGAGATAATGGGGACGCTGTTACCTGAAACCCTATCACGATTCAGGCTACAATGTGGTTTGCCACGGGATTATCATGCCACGTACTTAAAAGCACACACGTAAGCATGTGAAATTTGGGTGTCCTTCTCCTGGCTTCGCAGTACAGGTTAAGGAGACATGTACTGAGATCAACCAATCAAGAAAGCGAGAAACACACCTGTGGAAATAAAATTGGCTCTCCATGACCTTGAGGATCTACCTACCTGGGGATGGAGGTAATAGCTTTGGTACTTTGAGCCAAACAGATAACTTTGTAGGACGGGCTACTCAGTAGGAAGGGGCTGCCCTGGAACCAGCAGATGATTTTTGTGCTCAGTTTATCCACAGGTAGAGGAAGTGGAGCTAACCCTAACCCTGACTTTAGGAGCCACAAAAACACCACCACATCCTGAACTGTTTGAGGCTGGCAAATCTATTAACCCTTCAGCGTTCCAGGACTGCAGACTGCTTGTTCAGACACTAATATAAGAACATAAGAAGAGCCATGCTGGATCAGGCCAAGGGCCCATGTAGTCCAGCTTCCTGTATCTCATAGTGGCCCCACCAAATGCATCTGGGAGCCCACGAGACTAGATATCTGTCTCCTGATACCACTCCCCTGCATCATCTGGCCCTTGAAGTACCCCAGTTTTAAGCCAGGAGATGACACCTCTCCCCATCATGGTTTGTAACCTGTGATGGACTTTTCTTCCAGGAATCTGTCCAATCCCCTTTTGAAGGCATCCAGGCCAGATGCCATCACCACATCCTGTGGCAGGGAGTTCCACAGACTAACAACACACTGGATTAAATTTTTTTTGTCTGTTCTCACTCTCTCAGCCCTCAGTGTGAGTGCATGTCCCCTAGTTCTGGTATTTTGTGTGAGGGAGAAGAGTGTCCCTCCATCCACTTTACTCATGCCCTGCATTATTTTGTACGTCTCAATCATATCCCCCCTCAGGCGCCTTTTTTTCCAGACTAAAGAGCCCCAAATGTTTTACCCTTTCCTCATAAATAAGAGAGATCCCCCAGCCCAGGAATCATTTTAGTCGCTCTCTTCTGCACCTTTTCCAGTTCCACTGTGTCTTTCTTTGAGATGCGGTGACCAGAAGTGTACACAATACTCCAGGTGTCGCCTTACTATCGTTTTGTACAATGGCATTATAATGTTGGCTGTTTTATTTTCAATCCTCTATTTTGTGGTGACCAGAATTGTACACAATACTTCACTAGAGTAATTTGGACTGAAATCCTGGGGACAGTCTCTCTCTCTCTCTCTCACCACACACACACTGTGTGGCACAGGTTTCGGGCAGAAGGGGGTGCTCTTACCCTGTTGCTTCCTCCAGGAAAGGATCCACACAGCCCAGTTTAAGAAGCAGGCTGGATTTATGGCCCCCTTGAGAGCAGTAGAGGGTCCAGGCTCTTTTCAGGTGGTGGCCACCTGGTGCTGAGGGTCGCTGGTCACATCATAAGACCCTCCCAGCGCCAAGCGCCTGGCTCCTCAGTAAGTGGGGAAGGCTCACAGGGAGGTTGTTTTTGTCATAATATGTAGAATTGACAAAATATATGTATTGTATATTTAACAGAGTGAACAGAGAATTTGTAAAATGGAGTCAGTCAAAAATGCAGTGTCATGATGTTAGCCACAAGTGCAAGGAATTAGAAATCACTTGCAGGTTAAAGTGATTAGCACAGGTGGAATAGTTTAATGACTTCATGGTGTATCAGAATGTGATTGGTTAAAATCATGTCTGATGAGTTCCAAATATGTATAAAGGAACTGGCTTGTGTAATGGAAAATTGGGACTGTTTATGGTGAGAAACAGTACCCCACACTCTGTTGATTTGTATATGTGATATTGCTTGGTGTTTTGCTGTTGTTATTTGCTGTATATCTACTGTATATATTCAATATAAGAGTTTTATTCTAAGTCATGTTTTCTTTCTCTCTCCGTTTCTAAGTTCTGATAATACTTATTGCAATTATCTACTACACTTTATCTACATGCTACTGCTGCTAAGCTCATATTTTTCTCTGCTATACACATGTATATTTCTTTCATAATCCCTTATTTATTGCTTGATAAATAAACATGGGCAGTGGTGGCGAACCTTGGGCCCTCCAGATGTTTTGGACCACAGTCCTTTGTCATTGGCAATACAGGCTTGGAACTCTGGGAGTTGTGGTCCAAATACATCTGGAGTGCCCAAGATTCGCCACCACTGGGTTAGACCCAAGGCTTGCAGCCACCACTTTGAATTCTCCCTGGAAATGGATTGTCAGTCAGAGGAGTTTCTGGAACAACAGGAGGGTCATGTGACGCCTGTGACCCGTCCCAATTGGGTGCAGACCCAGTGAAGTTTCCAAACACTTTCCAAAGGCAGCCCCACGGCGAGCACACGGCAGTAATCCAGCCGAGATGAGGCCAGGGCCTGAATCACTGTAGCCAGGCCAGAGCGCTCTAGAAAGGGGTTCATCTGGCACACTCGTTTTATCTCTGCAAAGGCACTCCTGACCACGTCCCAAACTGGGGCATCCAGAAAGAGAGGAATCCAGGAACTACACCGAGATATCTCAAGAGGGCCTTCTCAGAAGCAAGGGTCAACACAGGAGCCTCTGATCGTCTCTCTCTCTTTCTCCCCCGCCCTTTGTCCAAATCAGAAAAACCAAATGAAGGATCTGGACAAGCAGACCCAGTGGCGATCAAGACGAGAAGGTTTATTTGACCAGAAAAGCGTTTATAAATTCACAACATGGTTAATAAATCACCCAGAAGCAAATACTGCCAAGCAAGGAAGGGCAGGAGGGAAACCGGAACCACCAGCACCAGTTTCTCAGTGCTGGTCTCTCTTCACCATGGAAGCAAGCGCTGGAGAGGCACGAACATCTGTCTTGCAAGGGAAACATTTGGATCCCAAGTTCGTCTGTCCAGGAGGACAGGAAAGGAGGAGGAACTCAGACAGATTTTAAAAAAACCCTCACCCTTCCTTGGAACCGAAAACAAAGAAGCACTTGACCCTACAAACATCCTTGTGGGACGCCTCCACCAGGAAGGGAAGGTCGCAGCCAAGGTCACCCAGGGTTCTTTGCTTGCTATGTAAGGGATTTGAACCCGGATATGCTGGAGTAACCAAACAGGGACCCCTCAGGGTGGTCTGTAAAGGCTTCCCCCCCTTCCAGCTTTGCACCATGCTTAGTGATAAATCTGGAGAAGCTTAGAGACCGGAATCGTTTTTGTGTAACTTCTGTCCATTCTCTGAATTGGTGAATCCACTATGAAATGGATATTGCTTTGTTCCTCGTGGGGAATATTGAAAACAAACTCCAGGTTCAGTCCTTAGATTGGATTCCATTTGTATTCAGGGGCCGGTGGCTTACAAGGAACCCTATAAACTAGTGCTTCTCAACCTGTGTGTCCCCAGATGTTCCTGGACTGCAACTCCCAGAAGTCTTCGTCACTACCTGAGCTGGCCAGCATTTCTGGGAGTTGCAGTCCAGGAACATCTGGGTCCCACTGTGATGAATTCTAGAAAATTCATCTTTTGATCTGTCCTGTCATCTGTATCATCTGTTGATCCCTGGCTATGTCATGCCCTGGGAAAGGAAGGCACTGACTTTCGTGGCAGTTCACAGGTGGATGCTAAGCCAAATGGGAGCACAAATGTTACGTTTTCTCATCACCCAAAATGTTTGATGTGGTTGTAAAATAGCAAATGGAAGGTACCATATATTACCTCTTCTGAATATCAAAGTTTATCAAAGATGTATGAGGGGATAGCAAACGGATAAACAGGGTTTTTAAAATGTATTTCCCTTTAGATCAAATGGTCCCCTGGACCTCAAAGAGTTACACCCAGATGACAACAGATGACTACTGTCAGTTAAGGAATCCACTTGTCAAAATACACATCCTATTCAGGTGATGGAACACTTGAGATCAATAGGAATGCAGTAGCCTTTTGTTTACTATCAAAGGAGAAAGTATTTCCTTGTAATTATGCTAATTGGGGACAGAGAGCTACACAGTCCTGAGCGCTAATTTACATTCCTGAAGAACAAAGAGAAATCCTAAAGCTGTTAGGTCTATAATAATGAGCCACTCTAACCAGATAGAGAGAGAGCCTCTACCCAGGACTAGCAGCCATGTGACCTCCGTATGGATGCTGGCTGAACGCTAGAGACAACAGCAGAATCTTTCCCTTCTTTTGATAATATGAGTATATTAGCCAGAATTAGCTAGCGTTATTATTTTTATGTCTGGGTTGCATATATTTCCTCTATTTTCCTAAAATTGGATTTGATATCTACTTTGTAAGGTTGTTTAGAAATTTGTCTTTATTTGTTAAGCTCCAAGGATCTGTACCTCTTGTCAGACAATGCTGACAAGAAGATATTTTTATTCTTGCTTTTTCTTTTAAATAAAGTTCTTTTCTTTATCTTTTAACTGGAATCGGTGTGTGTGCCTGAGGGGGGGGGAGCCATTGCTAATCACCCAGTGTCTTAGCCAAGGCTATGCACTACTGACTTTTCTGTGAGCAAGGAAATTTCTTTGGATTGAGTTCTATGGGACTCAGAATTCTGAGGCTCCCGGGTGGAGGGTTGTTCAGAGGAGACAATTCCCTTTTTACTAGGGCACGGTGGGACTGCTGCTCACCTTTCCCGGTACAAGCTGTGTCACTAGTTTAATTGTGGAAACTTCCTGAATGATCCTGGGGCATGTCAAGTGCTCCAAATTATTATATTTTTGGTGGCAGCGAATAGATGGCATGAGATGGCATGTGGTAAATGCTCCGAAGGCGTCACAGCCACAGGTTGAGAACCAGTGCTATAAACATTCATTGTTATCAGCTCTGGCTTACATTTCATGGAGCCACCACTATCATATATGTGTGTGATCAACAGGGCATTGCATGGTTCTCCTTTGTATATATTGTTAACCATTGATATTTATTGTTTTAAGGCAGACCAGGGCTTGTTAGTAAGGGCCAAGCGTTTATCCAAAAGAAGTCAGCATTTAAAAACCAAATAAAGCTTCCATGTGCTCTTAAGAGACAGGTCAAGCGCCACCAGGATAACCCAAAGGGACCCCATAGCCATTACATGTAATGCAAATAGGTATTTGATCACAGCTGATAATCCAAAGCATCAGGGAACAGCCTGGGTTTCCCCTCTTTGGTCCACCTCCCCCCCCCCCGAAGATAAAAAAGTTTAGCGGGAGATTTCGGTAATCGGTATCTGTGGAGTGCTTCTGCCAGATGGGATCTCAGCCAGGCAAGGAGGCCTTAACAGAGGAGCACTACTGGAGACAGAGCAGAAAAGAGAGAGAGAGAGAGATTTTTTTAATTAGAGTATGCAGGCTATACATTTTGTTGATTTTTAGACTTTCTTCTTTTGTGCTTAGGTTTGGATTCCCTGTGTAGTCTGACATAGTGATTGGTAGTGTTGTCCAGTAGCTCTGTGTCCCGGAAAGAGGATTTCATGTCCAGTTTGTTTCAGGGTGTATTCTGCTGATTTTTCAGGTTTTTTTTAGTCTGCAGCGTCTTTCATCGAAATCCACAATCACAGTTTCAACAAAAAAGAAGAAAGTCTAAAAATCAACAAAGCCTGGCTTCCAGTACTAAAAAATGCAGAGTGCAAAAGGTCAACGCTCAAGGATTCCCCACCCAGCCACAAGCAAAGGTGATGATCAGTTCACCCAACAGAACAGCTAATGATACCTATCAAGGGATCTTTCCTTGCTACCCCTGGTTGCATTGAAACTTATTAATCCCTTCATCACAATACAATGACTAACAGCTATTTTCCTGCCTAGGACAAGTTTCCTCAACTTAAAAAACCCCAGTGTCACTCACTTTATAACCCAGATGCTGGCCACAGATTCTGGCGAAACTTCCAGAACACGGCCAAACAGCCCGAAAAACCTCACAACAACAAAGTCTAAAACTTGTCCAGAAAAGTCAGTTTCCAATGACTTTAGAGTGGCCATTTGGAACCCAAACCCTCCGGACCCAAAGACTGGTCTGTATCCCTGGAGAAGGGCCCCCTCCCCACTTCCACCCCACGGGAGCTATGGGGTGGGAGAGGTAAGCGGAGGTGGGGGTGCTGTTTCTTTCCCCCACTGTCTGTGTGTGTGTGGGGGGGGGGTTCTACTTTCAGCTGACTAGGTGGAGGTTGCCTCGCTTCTGGAGGGGGCCTTGGGGAGGGGTGCACTTTTGAGGACACCCCCCCCGGCCAGACATTATCCACCCAGCCGGCTGGGACAATCTCCCCTGATGGGGGCCTGCAGTCTGAAAACCCCCAGCCTTGGCTCCCCCTGCTGGTGACCAGGGGAAAAACTCCCAGGAAGGCACCAGGACAACTGGCAAGGGACCTAATAAGGCTCTGTTGTTACTCCTTGGGAGGAGGGGAGTCTGGAGGTGGGGGGTAGGGAAATGGAAGGAAGGAGAGCCAAGAGGAGAGTCTTTCAGACAGGCTTTGGAGAGACTCTGGAAGCGGGGGTGGGGAATCAAAGGGCAGGACTGGAGAAGACCAGCCCCCCTCCTTTGTAACCCCCCCAGTACCACCTACAGTGTAAAAAGTGAGCTCAAACATGAAAGAAGAGAGAGCCCTGAAGTTACCTGGAGGCTGAGTCAGGACCCTTTGCCCTGGGTGGGGTGGGGGGAGAGATAAAAACAGGTACTCAGTTTCAGGGGAGATTCTGTGCCCCCCTGATAGGAATATGTCAATTTTAATTCCTATATAGGCAGCCACCATAAATAAGATGGCTGCGGGTTGGATCAAGCCTGCTTAATCCAAGCCCCATTGTCCCTTAATTCACCCCCTCTCACAGTGTACGTGACTCAAAGCAGCACATACCTCACCCCCTTCCATCTGTATCCTGTTTTCGTGCCTTCTTATCGGGGCCAGAAGCTCATCAGTCACGACCCCCGTCCGGCACGACCCTTGAGAAAGCGGAAAAGCGGCTCCTTCGATCTATCGAAACATCGCTTGCCGCCTCCCGCTTTAGCCTTATCTAGCCGCACAGACGCCGGCTGCAGACAGGTGGCGCTGCCACGCAACCTGATTAATGGCTTCCTTGCGCGTAGGCGCGCTATGTAAACTGAGAAGAGGGTGATAACAATGAAACAATATGCTTCCTTTGATCCGGTTTTCTGCTGTTTTCTCTGCACAGATGCTTCCGATTTTGATCGGACTTGCGGGAGGGGGTTCAGAAAAATTGTACCTATAAAACCTGTACTGTCTTGTATGTCTTTGGGCTCAGATCTCGAAGATATTCGACTGAGCACCCCCTTTGCAAAGAAGTAAAGCTTTTCTCCGTTCCACGAACTCTGGCTTGATTATTTCAACTCCCTTGCTCGGGTGGAAAGCGGTTTGTAACCCGGGGTGTCCCTTTCATCTGGGGGCTCGTCCGGGATACCCCCCCTTTTTGAGCGGGGAGGCCAGATCGAGCGGGAGCTGAACAGCCAATGTTTTGGGGAGACTTCCAGCGCGCACCCTTCATCTTGAGAGGGGGAACTCTTCACTTAGCGTGGGTGGAGACGGACCGCTCGAGGAGAAATCACTAATTGCCGGCTGGGGAACGTGTTCTGAAGAGAATTTGGTAAGGTTTGGGGACCGGTCCGGTGGGGGGAAGGAGAGTAATTCTCTGGGATCCCTAAAAAGGTGGGAGGTGACCTCCTAGCGTGTAAAGGGTTGGCAGAGCGGTGTTTCTGTGTTTTAAAGAGGGGAGAAGAGCAGTGCTCTAACACCTCAAGGGTTTAAGTGAGGGGCGGGAGACCCTCTTGGTGTGTGGTGCAAAAAGTAATTTTGGCTGTCAACGTTTTTAGCTTAGAAATAATAAGATTTTAATAGGCAGTGGGCACTAGTCAGGTTGGGAGGTCTTTGATGTGGGCGATTTGAGAGGCTACTGACCCAGTGATTCTGTGAGAGCGTGGAAGGTGGGGGCCTTAGAGTGCCTCTTTTACCGAGCGAATCTGGACAAACGCAGTTCTCATGAGGGGGCGACCCCCCGAGTTGTTGTCAGTATCGAAAGTTGTATGTGTGCTTGTGTGAAAAACTTTTAGGTGCGGGTCACGTAGCAGTGTGTGCGGGAGATTTATAGGAACACTTCCAAGATTAGGAATTAAAAACCATGGGGCAGAATTCAAGCAAGCCAACAACTCCCCTGGACTGTTTCCTTTTAAATTGGCACTCAGCAATAAGGAACTTTGACTTTGGGATCAAGATGAAGCAAGAGAGGATGCAGACGTTATGCCAAATTGAGTGGCCGATTATGCAGGAGGGTTGGCCCCCGGAGGGTTCGTTTAATGAGGTCATCATTAGGCAGTTGTGGTTGAAAATTCTTAAAAACTGCCCTGAACAAATTCCTTACATCGAAGTTTGGAAGGGGAACGTAAAGAGAAACCCTTCATGGATCCAATGCTGCAGGGAACTACCTCCACAGGCAAAGTTGTTAGCCTTAAAGAAAAAGGGACCCATCTTAGAGAGCCGCCCTGAAGATTATGATGTCCTTGCGCCCCCACCGCCTTATGCAGCGGCGCCCCCAGGAAATCCAGCTCCCCCAGGAAATCCAGCACCCCTTGCTCAACCCCAAGCTCAGCTCCCGCAGGAGGAGGTGGTCCTCCCAAAGACGAGGGGTCCCCTCAACCAGGACCTTCAGATGCGATCCCCAAAGATAGAAGCAAACCCCGAGCGGGAGGAGGAAAAGATGAGGACGAAGAGGAGGAGACTGAAGAGGAATTTCGTTTCAGATTGAGGGGGAATGTTGAATGGGGCGAAGAGGATTATCAAAGAGTAGCAGACTTAATAAAGAAGTATAAGGAATCTGTGATGGAAGTGGGAAATTTTGCCTTGGAAGCTGCAGGAGAGAGACACTGGGCAAAAAGGCAAAGATACCTTTTAAGGGCGTATGATGCAGCCAGAAAGCATGAGGAGTTTCTTGAGCAGAGAAAAATTGAGGAACAGGCAAAAGTGATGCCCTTAAGGCGTGTATATGACCCTATGGTCCAGAACCAACAGGGCCCAAGAACATTTACAATGCAACACGTTCCCTTT
Source organism: Phrynocephalus versicolor (assembly GCA_023846285.1). Taxonomy (NCBI): domain Eukaryota; kingdom Metazoa; phylum Chordata; class Lepidosauria; order Squamata; family Agamidae; genus Phrynocephalus; species Phrynocephalus versicolor. The sequence goes on from JAHTLZ010000347.1 coordinate 161,706, forward strand.
ACCTCCTCAGACATAATTAATTGGAAAAACACACTTCCAAGTTTGGAGGAAGATCCAGATAAGAACTTTGAAACGATGTCCAGTATTTTCAATGTATATATGCCCACATATGAAGATGTCCAACACTTAATAAGGGGGTTATTTAATTCAGAGGAGACCCGGAAGATTTTCGAGGAGGCTAGAAAGTCCAGAGTAGCATTGGGGGACAGTCAGGCGCAAGCGGAAGCAGCAGTTCCGACTACCACTCCACCAGATTGGGACTATAATTCAGATGCAGGGTGCACAGCTCTGAGAAATTACCATACAGCCATCCTTCAGGGCATCAGGGCAGCTGGCAGGAAGAAAATTAATATGTCCAAAGTGAATGACGTAGTGCAGAAAGCTGATGAATCACCAGGAGCTTATCTTGAGAGATTATTTCAAGCCTTTAGGAGGTATACTCCAATTAATCCTGAGGACCCTGGCATGGAGAATATAGTTAAGACTGTTTTCGTTGCCCAAAGCGCCTCAGACATAAGAAAGAGAATTCAAAAGGAGGCTAACTTTATGGGTCAATCTTTGCAATGGATGGTCCAGCTGGCACAAACAAAGTTTAATAACAGAGAGGAGGATCAGAGTGCCCCAAAGAACAAAATGCAAGCCAGAAAGGTGATGGCACTGAATCAGGTTTCTGACCCCCGTAATTTCAATGTTTCAGGGAACACACGTGGACCATTGCTGAGAAATCAATGTGCCCTATGTGGCCAAATAGGGCATTGGCGCAAGGATTGTTACTTGAACCCCGAAAATCAAAGGAGGGGAGGCTTTAATCAAGGTCCACGTCGCCCTTGGCAGCCACAAGCCCCTGGCTACAATCAATACCAGCAGCGAGGTCCCTTTAACTTCCCACCACAGGGGAACTTCCAGGGCAACCGAGGACAAGGGGGTCAATTCCAATCAAGTAGTCAAGCCCCAGCGCAGCCGAGCCAAACCCAGCAGGCACCCCAAAGAGGACAGGGACCGGCTTGGACCCCACCTTACCAAAACGTGATGGCTCTGGATGAAGATAGCCAATATTGACGGGGACAGGGCTCTAGCTCCCGGGAGCCCTTGATTACAGTCCAAACAGGGAACAAATCAGTGCAATTTCTCGTAGATACGGGAGCCAGCCATTCAGTTATTCCCCAGCTAGTCAAACCGCTGGATCGGAACCTTTCAATTAGTGTAATGGGAGCTACGGGAAAGGCACAGCGTGCTTATTTCATGCAACCAGTAATCTGCAAATTAGGAGGGCAGATAGTCCAACATAAGTTCTTGCATATGCCCGAATGCCCAGTCCCTTTGATGGGAAGAGACCTGCTGTTTAAATTAGGGGCTCAAATTAACTTCACCCCCAAGGGAGAAATTCACATGACCATGGAAAATGGAGAGCCAGAAGGCGAGCTGTGTCTGGAATACCCTTTAAGGGAAAGGTGGCGACTAATGGTGGTTCAGGAGGAGCCAGTTCAGTTGTCCCAAGACTTTTTGGACAGAGTTAACCCCGAGGCATGGGCAGAGGACAACCCACCAGGCATGGCAAGGAATATCCCTCCCATTGTTGTGCAGCTTAAGCCATTTGCGGGGCCAGTATCGATCCCACAATATCCTATAGGGAGAGAGGCAGCAGAAGGGATTTGGATCCACCTTAAGAGACTGATAGACTATGGCATTCTGGTCCCCTGCCAATCACAATGGAACACGCCCCTTCTCCCAATTAGGAAACCGGACGGAAGTTACCGCCCAGTTCAAGATTTGCGATTGGTCAACGAATCAATTGAGTCACTCCATCAGAACGTACCGAATCCGTATACAATTCTGTCTTTGATTCCGCCAGAAGTGGCTTATTTCACAGTATTGGATTTGAAAGATGCCTATTTTTGCTGCAGGCTAGCACCCCAGAGTCAGCCAATTTTTGCCTTTCAATGGGAAGACCCTAAGACAGGCACAAGACAACAATTCATGCCCACGCGTCTGCCCCAAGGGTACAAAAATTCTAGCACATTGTTTGGTACCGCTTTGGCTTCAGACCTAGCAAGCTTCCCCCGAAAGCCAGGACAAATCGTTCTCCAGTATGTTGATGATATTTTGGCTGGAGCGCAAACCAAGGAGGAATGTGAGCAGCTCACAATTGATTTATTGAATCATTTAGCAGCAGCAGGCTACAGAGTAACTAGAAAGAAGGCTCGGATCTGTCAAAAGTCTGTACGCTACCTGGGCTTTGACATTTCCCAGCACAAACGCCAATTGCGCGATGAGAGGAAGCAATCAATTATCCAAATTCCTGAGCCCAAGAATAGAAGAGAGCTTAGAGGATTTTTAGGGGCTGCAGGGTTTTGTTGAATTTGGATCCCCAATTTCAGTCTTCTAGCAAAACCCTTGAATATGGCTTTAAGAGGCAAGGAAACTGATGAGTTCATGTGGGGACCCGAACAGAGGGAAAGCTTCAAAGCAATCAAGCAAGCTTTGATCACAGCGCCCGCCTTGGGACTCCCGGACCCGGGCAAATCTTTTAGTTTATATGTGGATGAGGAGGAAGGCATTGCTAAGTGAGTTTTGTGCCAGAAACTGGGGAGCTGGCTGCAACCTGTGGCATACCTGTCAGAGACTTTAAGCCCAACAGAACAGGGGCTTCCCCCTTGTATGCGAGGAGTAGTGGCATTGGCTGCCCTCTTAAAGAAAGCAGATAAATTCACTTTCGGACAATCCACAATTTGTGTAACCAAGCATGCAATTTTACCTTTGCTGGACGCTAAGGGAGGCTATCATTTGTCTCAGGCTGCCATGACAAAGTGTCAAAAGTTATTTTCAAGATCAGGTCTTACATTCCAGACCACAGAGGGTTTGAATCCAGCAACCCTTTTGCCAATTAGTGATCAATCAGCCACTCACGACTGTATTCAGGTCATGGATGAAACATATTCCTCCCGCCCAGATTTACGTGACACCCCTCACCCACAGTGGAGAACTTGGTTTGTGGATGGTAGTAGCTCAGTTATCAATGGGAAAAGGCAGGCAGGATATGCCATTGTGGAGCTGGAAGACTCAATAATTGAAGCTAAGCAACTGCCCCCTTGTACATCAGCACAGTTAGCTGAGTTGATAGCTCTAACCAGGGCACTTGAGTTGTCAGAGGGAGAGAAGATCAACATATACACTGACTCTAAATATGCCTTTTTGACACTGCATGCCCATGGGGCTCTCTGGAAGGAGAGAGGGCTCCTTACCTCTGAGGGGTCACCAGTGGCACACCCAGAAGTTTTATTAAAACTTTTAGATGCTGTGTGGTTGCCCAAAGAAGTGGCAGTTGTCCACTGCCATGGCCATAAGGTTGGTCCCTCACTTGAAGCAAGAGGGAATAGGTTGGCAGATCGAATTGCCAAGCAGGCAGCCCAGGGAGAAGGTGACATTCAACAGAGTGACATGCAATTAAGTCTTATTCCAATCGATATTCTCCCACCAACTACATCCCAGTATTCACCAGCAGAGGAAGAATTTGCAGAGGAGGAGGAATTTGACAAGACTCCAGAGGGATGGTACAAATTGCCCAGTGGACAGTTGTGGGTACCAGAGAGCATGGCACGACAGGTAGTTCAAAGTCACAATGAGAGCACTCATCAAGGACCAGAAGTGGCTTATCAACATTTGAATCCATATTTGTACATAGCTAGGCTCCGTCAGTTGGCTTCAAACATGTCTCACAGGTGTGTCATCTGTCAAAGGAATAACCCAAGAGCAGGGCATCTACCCCCTCCAGGAATTCAGTATTCTGGGAAGGAACCCTTTGAGGACATGCAAGTAGACTTCACAGAACTGCCTAGATGTGGACTGTATCGCTATATGCTTGTATTAGTGTGTACTTTTACAGGGTGGCCTGAAGCATTTCCAACAAAGACTGAAAGGGCAAGTGAAGTGGTTAGGGTCCTTTTAAGGGATTTGTAGGCACGGGATACCCCACTCATTAAACTCAGATAACGGTCCAAGTTTCATTCATCAGGTGCTCCAAGGTCTCGTCAAGGCTTTGAATGTCAAGTGGAATTTGCATACGGCATACCGACCCCAGAGCTCAGGTCGAGTTGAGAGAATGAACAGGACTTTAAAGAGTCATCTGTCAAAGCTTACTCAAGAGACTGGCAGGAATTGGGTAGAAATGCTGCCCATTGCCCTTTTTAGATGTAGGACCACCCCCTCTAGTAAGACAGGCATCTCACCCTTTGAGCTTGTGTATGGCAGACCCATCCCGATTTCACATGGGTTACGTCCAGAGAGTATAGTTTCTGTAACGCATGCTAAATATCTCCAGATGCTTGGCCGCTCTCTTTCTTCCTTACACAGATGGACGCTTAACAGGCTGCCCGTGGTTCTCCAGGAGCCCCTTCATCAGTTCGAGCCAGGAGATTCGGTCTGGGTCAAAGATTGGGACCATCAGCCTCTACGCCCACAATGGAAGGGTCCTTACGTGGTGTTATTGGCAACCCCAACAGCTGTTAAAGTGGCCAAAGTGAAGCCCTGGATTCATTACACCCGTGTCAAGAAAGCAGCCTCAGAGGAAGAGGAAGAAGAGTGGACAGTTCAACCCAATCCGGATGACAGCTTGAAGCTAACCTTCAAAAAGGTGACTCCAGACAGAGGGAAGCCAAAGTATAAATCTTGGCTGTTCCCTATGTGTGTGTGCCTGAAGTGTTTCTCCGAAAGAATTGACTCTCCCTTTGCAGTTTTTGAGCTTTCCGCCTTTTAAATTCATCCCCCAAAACAAGAGGAGGGACGAGTTTTTCTGGCGAAGGGAGAGCGGACCTGCTTCAGCTGTAGGCAAGAATAGCCTTTATTCTGTTCGAGACTGTGCTTATTTACTCATTTCCTATCTTAATTGAGTTTTAAACAGCCTTTTTCCAAGCGCCAGGAAGCATTGCGGCAGTGGAGCCGATCTGCGGTAGCGCAGCAGCTGTCAAAAGCAGAGTTCCGCGAACTGTCATCCAATGTTCTATGAACTGTCAAAAGCCGCCGCAAGCTGTCAACGTTCTTAAAGGAGCCTCAGCGCTTTTGGGAAAAGTTGCTTCCAGTTGCATTTAACCTGTTTTAGCCTTAATTACGTATTATATAAGTTGCCAATTAGTATTATTAGGATGCAAAGAGTTGCTAGAATGTTTAGATTAGTAGCTATGATTGTTTACTTGCTTATTATGTCTCTGTGTCTAGCTTTTGCCCCAGAAGAGTTGGAAGAATGCAAGCCATGTATAGTTGCAGCCACTCAGGGAAGCAAGGTAGTGAACACATTAGTTTACTATACTCAACACCCCATTGAGTGTCCACAGGCGGGATCCACATGCCTTAACCAGGACAAGATGTACCACATATGTGAAACCTTATCTGGAGAATATCTCTGTTATAAGCCTGAAATCCCTCATAGATATAGGTACACCATTTGGGCAGGAATGCCTAGGACTAAGGTGCCTAGGAGAGACAACCCTGAGGGTGGAGGATCTCTTTACTACATAAACTCCACTACTGTCTTGAAAAACAGTGGCAGGCGGGCAGTAATTTGGTTTGACGCCTGTGATGCTCTTGGAAAGGGCCTAGGAATTCGCTGTGGGTCAGCTGAATGGGTCAACACTTACAAGTCAAGTCATAAGTATTTGTGCTACCCCCATGAAGGGGCCAGAGCAGGCAATCCAGAGGTTTGGGATCCCTGTGGTTCAAACAAGCTATGCCAAGGATGGGGTTGCGTTTGTGCTTACACCGCAGGGGGATATCCAGGGTGTGCACACCTGTCACAGTTCAGAAGAATAGGGGGAAACTGTGTCAGCCTAGTTATCAGTGAGGCACACCCCCAGGTTCAGGTGTATGGTTTTGGAATTGATGGTCCTGGGAAGGATCCACTCACATACTTGACAATTACTCGTGAGGAGGAACGTGAAGGCCAAAAGAAAAGTCACACTTGGTCAGTGGAGAATGCCATTGAAAAGCTGAAGGAAAGTCCCTTTGAAATTCCTCAGCATGCTAAGAACCTCTTTCTGGAAATGGCACAGTCAATAGCCACTGAATTAGGTGTCTCAAATTTTATGTTTGTGGTGGCACGAATATGGGAGAAGATTGGCCTTGGGAAGCCATGGAAATTCTTCCCCAGCTGTACAATAACATGTCAAAGATTGGCAATGTCACCAAGAGAGTCCAATCTCAGAATATGACATGGACCATCACATCACAGTTAGTTGGTCGTGTCTGCTTTTCCCAAAATGGTTCTATTCCAGTAGGCTTTTTGACCTGCATAGGAACCTGGGAAGATGGAGTTTGGGCCTCTCCCTCTAATGCCCCACAACCAGAGAAGTTTAATGTTACTTTCTTGCCATACTTATATTCAGCAACTCCAAGTGTGTGGATGGCCCCAGTAAACATGTACTGGATTTGTGGCAATATGGCCTATGAATACCTGCCCAGGTCATGGTCTGGCTCATGTGTGCTAGGGTTCATAAAACCATCATTCTTTCTAATCCCAATAGAGACTCAACAATATTTGGCTGCTCCAATATATGGGCCTTTGAACAGGAGGAAACGTGATGACACACCCTTTTCAGGATTCACCTGCAAGAATCCAGAAGAATATGAGGGAGATATTTGGGATTCTGAGAGAATTGTCTGTGTTTATGGGCCTGCAACTTGGGCAGCAGATGGTTCTTGGGGTTATAGAACCCCTATCTCTATGCTGAACAGAATTATCAGATTACAGGCAGTTCTGGACCTAGCAGGTCAACGCATCACTTCTGCACTCACTACATTAGCAGCAGTGACAGATCAAATAAGAACAGCTGTTTATCAAAACAGGCTAGCGTTGGATTATTTATTGGCTGCTGAGAATGGGGTATGTGGAAAGTTTAATTTGACTAATTGTTGTCTGAAAATTGATCCAGTAGGGAAGGTTTTCAATCAGCTTGCCACAGAAATCAAACAGCTAACTTTTAATCCAACTCAGGAGTGGAAAGGCTTGCAAATGCAATGGTTAAATGATTTCATGCCACAAACATGGTTAAAGACAATAGCAGGTTTATTAATTGCTCCATTGTGTATGCTTCTATTCCTTATAATATGTATTCCATGTTTATTAAGATTTATACAATCTGCTGTTGCTAGAATTGTGGATAAAACAACAGGTCCCAAGTTGATAGCATTGTTGCGGGACTATGAGGCTGTCAGGGTGAGCGACTCTGTCGAGTGCCCAAGACAAGAGGAGGGGATATGATAGGAATATGTCAATTTTAATTCCTATATAGGCAGCCACCATAAATAAGATGGCTGCGGGTTGGATCAAGCCTGCTTAATCCAAGCCCCATTGTCCCTTAATTCACCCCCTCTCACAGTGTACGTGACTCAAAGCAGCACATACCTCACCCCCTTCCATCTGTATCTTGTTTTCGTGCCTTCTTATCGGGGCCAGAAGCTCATCAGTCATGACCCCCGTCCGGCACGACCCTTGAGAAAGCGGAAAAGCGGCTCCTTCGATCTATTGAAACATCGCTTGCCGCTTCCCGCTTTAGCCTTATCTAGCCGCACACAGGTGGCGCTGCCGCGCTACCTGATTAATGGCTTCCTTGCGCGTAGGCGCGCTATGTAAACTGAGAAGAGGGTGATAACAATGAAACAATATGCTTCCTTTGATCCAGTTTTCTGCTGTTTTCTCTGCACAGATGCTTCCGATTTTGATCGGACTTGCGGGAGGGGGTTCAGAAAAATTGTATCTATAAAACCTGTACTGTCTTGTATGTCTTTGGGCTCAGATCTTGAAGATATTCGACTGAGCACCCCCTTTGCAAAGAAGTAAAGCTTTTTCTCCGTTCCACGAACTCTGGCTTGATTATTTCAACTCCCTTGCTCGGGTGGAAAGCGGTTTGTAACCCGGGGGTGTCCCTTTCACCCCAACCCCCCCCAAAGCCCCCTCCCAGCTCCGCTAAAAATATTTGCCCTGTGAGGTCGCAATTGGGAAATTTGTGATAGAAAAGAGGCAAGGAGGGGCCACCTCAGCAGTGCCCCCTCCATCGCTTCCGGGAAAGTCAGACACTGCATCAGAGGTGACAGGGATGGAGATTGACCTGTTGGCTTGATCCTCTTAGCAAGGCCCCCCACCTCCCTCACCTTTCTTCTTCCTTAGGTACAGGATGAGGCCGGGAGCCAGAAAGACCAGCCCCAGGACGAAGCCTGCCACTCCTGTCCACCTCTTGTTCCTGGCCGTGTCCGACTGCGGTTCTGCAGAGAGACAGAAAGAGGAGAGGTCAGGATCAGAACCAGACTTTCACACACACACACTCCATTTTGAGACACGCACACCTTGAGACCCTGACCCAGAGGAGACCGAGAAGGCAGGGCAGGGCTTGGGGACCTGTGGGGTGGCTGGGGTGGGTCTCCGTGGTCTCTCCTTACCCCACTGGACGGAGACGGGCTCCGGGAAGCTGGCGTGTTCCACCTGGCAGGTATAGACGTCTCCGCGCTCCGGATGGGCCTCCAGCAGCACTGCCATCTGGAAGGTCCAGTCCCCATTCCGGATGAGGTCCGTGGTGAACACGCGGGACTCCTCTTCCTCCTTCCCGTTCCGGAACCAGGTGATCTCGATCTCGGAGGGCCAGAATCCAGCCACGTTGCAAATCAGGAGAGTGTTGTGAGAGGAGGAGGACTTGTAGCTGGAGGGGGCGATTTTCACCAGGGGCTGAACTGGAGATGGGGGGAGGGGAGAGAAGGTAAGGGGAGGCCATAAGTCCCATGGGGTGGTGGACCAGAGGGGAGATCAAAGGTTGTATCTGAGGGTCTGGGGTCCTGCAAGCCCCCGTTGGAAACCCCAGAGAGGGGGGTGGGAGTAGAGGTGAGGGGCAGCTACTCTGCTCTTCTCCCACAATGACCTTTGCCCTCTCCCAACTTCCCCCCAGAACCCTCTGCTCACCTTTTTGACTTCCCCCCTCCTTGTTTTGTCTCTTTGCCAACAACATGACCCCTAAATATCATGTAAGCCAGGCATGTCCAAACTTTGGCCCTCCTGATGTTTTGGACCACAATTCTCAGAATTCTAAGCCTAGACTGCCAATGACAAAGGACTCTGGGAGTTGTGGTCCAAAAACATCTGGAGGGCTGAAGTGTGGACATGCCTGATGTAGGCATTTTAAATACGGTGCATATATTAAGTGCACCTCCCTCAATCAAAGTTTATTTTTAAAACTGTATCACCATCGTAGGCAAACGCAAAGACACTCATCGGTCTGAACTGGGGCTGATGGTCCAGTTACTGAAGTGGCACTTAGTCTGCTATCTCACCTGGGGTTCGATCCTGATCTTCTGAAGGTCCGGCTTTTCCTCTTTGTCCCATCATGTGATTGAATATGCGGGACAGGAGTTCCCACGTCCAAAGCTGTTTTTTTATTTTAAAGTGCAGTTGAGCCCCCTTGGCCAGTAGGTGGCGCTAGCATTTGAAAAAAATTGACCACTTGGCTGGGGGAAATTAAAGCTTAGGGCACCGCATGGAGCTTCCTGTTTCTCCGAAGGTGAAAAGAAATTTTTAAAAAAACTGTGATCAGCCCCAGGAACAGCGGGTCAGTGCTATGAGTTAAAAAAAAGAAGAAACCCGGATCATCTGCGTGGTCCCACGAAATCTGCTTCCTTAAAAGGTGGATTATCAAAGTGAGGCAAAAAATTCCCTACCTCTTGGGTAAGTCTTAGAAACCTCGCTTAAGGGAGCATTATCAGGTTTTCTTTTCTTTGCTTTTTTTATCAAAAAGCCGGTGGCTTTTTTAGACACAGTTTATCTAATAATTTAAACTGCTTTTAAAGGGACATGGGACTGAGCCCTTACTCTGCCAAAGAACCGCCTTGCTTCCCATCCTCCTTTTAAACCAGAAGAGATCAAAATGCTTTGGTTGGTGGTGGGTTTGGGCTCCCTTGGGCTGAAACTCCTTCCTGGACATTCACCCAGGCTCCAGCGGGTGACCGAGGTCACGCCTGCTCTCTGGGGGGGGGGGGCTGGTGTGGAGGACGTGGAAGCCTCTGTGCAGGGGAGGGTTGTCTAAACTTTTTGCAAGAAGGGCCAGATTTGGTGAGATGAAAATGTGTGGGGGCTGACCATTCAGTTGCATTTGGCCCCCCCAGGCCGCACATTGGACAAGCCTCTTTTAGGACACGCAAGGAGGCGGGGAGGAGGCTGCAGCAACAGAGCCGGAGGGGGTGGGTAGGCTGGGGAAGTGGCTGGGGGGGCAGATGGAGGCAGGGAGGGCAGGCAAACCGTAAAACTGCAAGCTGGCATCTCCATCCAATATGGGGAGGGGGCAGCTGGCAGGGACACTTGACAGGCTGAGCCGGTGGGGAGAAGAGGCTGTGGGCTGCTCGAAATTTGAAAATGGGTCGCATTTGGCCCCCAGGCATGACTTTGGCCTTGCCTGGTGAAACAGCTGTGCTCACAAGGGGACAGCCCAGGTAACCCTGCTGCCTGAGGCTGGAGGGGGTGCACCCAGAGGGGAAGGTCCTTGCCAGACCTCCAGCAGGGCCAGCGCCCCTCCCTGGAACGGAACTCATCGCAGAACAGTAAGAACCTCCAACCATAGTAAGTTTGGTGCCCCTTCTTTCTTGGTGGTGGGGGGACCCTCGCCCACCTTCCTGCCGCTCCCCCCCCATCCCCGAAGCTGCTCTTTCCCTTCCATCACCAGCTGGTCCTTCAGGACTCACCTTTCCGCTCCCGGGAGAAGGGCTCGTAGATCCCGTAGTTGTGCTGGCAGTACCAATCCACGGCCCTCCGCGTACTCTCCAGGCTCTCCTTCTGGCTGTTCCAGTACGGGGCGGTGGCCTCCCCGAGGGTCGTGACGGCCTCGTATTCCCCACGGTCGCTGTCGAAGCGGACATACTCCTGCCTGTCGTAGAAGTAGCGTTCGAGGTAGCGCACCTGCAGAGGAGGAGGCCCCGATCCCGCCTGGCTCCCGTTGGCCGTGAAGTAACACTCGGCCGTCGACTGGTACAGGAAATGGACTGTTAGGGTTGGGGGGGTTGGGAGGGAAGAAGGACAGAAGGAGGGTCAGCGGCAGGTCTGGCATTTTCCCGGTGCTTGGGATAAGGAAGAGGAGGGGAGGGGGAGGGAGGTGGGTACCCCACGATCCTCGCCTGAGCAACTGATCTCATGGCATGTCCCAAAGCGAGCATCAGCCTGGGGCTGCTTCTTCCTAGCTGGCCCCTCCTAGGAGACACTTGCCAGCCCCCCTCCCCTCCCCTCCCCCCTTCCATTGTGGAGGTCCTTCCTGACTCAAATTCCAGATGCTTGTTGCCTCTTCGGCTTATCTTTAGAGCAAAAAAAGAGGGGGTGAGCCGTGTGGCCATCACAGAACACAATTGCAAAAATTGGTTACAGGCGATACCTTTATAGGCCACTATTAAAAATAGAAAAAGGAACATTTATTTGCAAGCTTTCGAGTGCAGTCCATCACCCTTCTTCAAAGCAGGTGCCAGAAGTTCAGACATGGTGAAATATGTTCTTCACCAGGAGGTTACTTTTATAGTCCCCCCCGCCGCGCCCCCCCCCCCCCCAGCAAACGCCGCTCCCCCGAGACCCTTCCGGCTGGCCCTCCCTCCCTTCCTCGCAATATTTATAGGGTGGGAGATCCCTTTAGGGCTGGTGGCTCCAGGCTAAGACCCGGCCTCGATCCCGCGGAGTCAAGAGAAAAGTGTGTGTGTGGTGGTGGGGGGGGCAGTTCCAGCCCCTCCTAGAAGCCAAGCGGCCTGAGAGGAAGAGACCCCCCCAGCTTTCCACGCCGCCTCCTGACCCAGGTTCCCACCCCAGATGCTCTCGCTTCGCCCCCCCCCCCATTCCACACCCGGCCAAGCACTCTGTAATGGAGGAAAAGGCCAGGGCTACCAGGGGTGTGGTGGCTCAGCGGATGAAGGCTCCCAAAACTGTTGTCTGCAAAGTCAGGAGTTCGAATCCTGGGTGCCACCTAACTGAGCACCAAAGGCTGCTGAGAAAATTGCACAGTCAGGGGATAAGAGGGCAGGTCCTCTTATGGATTGAGAACTGGTTGAAATCCCGGAAACAAAGAGTAGGTGTCAATGGGAAATTTTCACAATGGAGAGAAGTGAAAAGCGGTGTGCCCCAGGGCTCTGTCCTGGGACCGGTGCTTTTCAATCTGTTCATAAATGACTTGGAGACAGGGATAAACAGTGAGGTGGCCAAGTTTGCAGATGACACAAAACTTTTCCGTGTGGTAAAAACCAGAGAAGATTGTGAAGAGCTCCAGAAGGATTTCTCCAAACTGGGGGAGTGGGCTGAGAAATGGCAAATGCGTTTTAATGTAACCAAATGTAAAGTAATGCATATTGGGGCAAAAAATTCAAACTTCATCTATCAACTCATGGGCTCTGAGTTATCCGTGACGGATCAGGAAAGAGATCTTGGTGTGTTGGTGGACAGCTCCATGAAGGTGTCTCCCCAATGTGCGGCAGCGGTGAAGAAGGCCAATTCCATGCTAGGGATTATCAAAAAGGGGATTGAAAATAAAACAGCCAACATTATAATGCCATTATACAAAACAATAGTAAGGCCCCACCTGGAGTATTGTGTACAATTCTGGTCACCGCATCTCAAGAAAGACATAGTGGAACTGGAAAAGGTGCAGAAGAGGGCGACTAAAATGATTAGTGGGCTGGGGCACCTCCCTTATGAAGAAAGGCTAAAACATTTGGGCCTCTTTAGTCTGTAAAAAAGGCGCCTGATGGGGGATATGATTGAGACATACAAAATAATGCAGGGTATGAGTAAAGTGGATAGAGGGAATGTTTGGAGATGGGTGGGCAGGCGTTCTCTCTTATCCGCGGTTTTCATTATCCACGGGAACCCTGGAACCAATCCCCAGTGGATAGTGAGGTCCTACTGTATTCTTTTTTTCAAGCAGCATTTGAGGAAGCCACCCCCATCTGGTCGGAGAGAGAGCAGGGGGAAACCAGAGTTTCAAGGAGGGGCTGGGGGGGGGGCTGGACGGAGGTCGAGCGCAGCGATGGGGGTTTAATAGGGTTGGGGGAGGGGGTCCGGCTCCGGCTGCCTTATTCCCCTTCGACCAGGGCTGTGACTCAGTTGGAGACAGTGGGACGCTCCCTGCCCCCCCCGCATTTATTTATTTATTTATTTATTTATTTATTTATTTATTTATTTATTTATTTACATACCGCTCCCATTTCCCAAGGGGAACTCAGGGCGGTTCACACAAAAGATTAAAAAGAAATCATCAGTTAAAAAAATAGAAAGGTATTAGGCAAGAGGCATAAAACTAGACAATCAGAGGGGGGGAAAGAGTTGTTACAACCCTAGCAGTTGCCAAAGGCATCCCTGAACAGGCAGGTTTTAAGGGCTTTTCTATGGTCCAGAGGTTATTGGGATAGGTCGCGGTAAGAGGGTGCCGATGTTTAGCAGTAAAGCCATTTCACTATATGTCTGTGAAGATTCTCAGTCCTCCAGGTGAGTTTATCTGGAGGTTGAGTCATGGCAACTGGACTTCTTTCACTGCCAGAACTGCCCCATCACCCCATCATCCTTAAGAATGAAACAAGGAGCATACAAATGGGCCCCACATCAACACAGGGCAAAATTAAAGCTAAAACCACACACGGAAGCGTGAAAAAAGGAACTTACAAATCCCACTCTGAGAAATGGGGCCAGGACTGCCCTATCACTCTGTTGTCTTTTCCGGAAACAGGCAAAGACCTTTCTCTTCAGGCAAGCTTTCCCTGAAGGATGGACTACCATAGGTATTTCTTATGGATCTATAGGTTCACATATAGACTTTGTGTTTATCACTACTTATTATAACCTTGTAGCTTTAATGTAAGGTTGTCTACTAATGCTTGTGTAAGATGTCCCTCCATTCCCTGCTCTCAAATACTTGAACATATCTTCATTGTCCTGGACTGTATATTATTCCACATTCCTGTAAGCCGCCTTGGGTCCTTTTTCCAAGGAGAAAGGGTGTGTGTGTAAAAATACTCTAGAACAAATACATAAAGAACAAAACCTAAAACCACAGGCCAAACAGAGAAGCCCAACAATCAGTCGCCAAGGAGGGTCTAACGCAAGGTGAGGAGGAGGCCAGCGATCCCTTTATTGGCCACGAAGGTTTCCCCCACCCCGCCCTAAGAGGCTAGCTTTCTACTCTACGGGACCCTCCACCCGGCCGGGCATGACAGAAGGAGGGGGGGGGCGGAGAGGCACCAGGGGCATGTCCGGCTCTCTGGCCAGTTCAGATGGCCCCCCGGTATCCTTCCTTCAGGCGAGGCGGCCCCATGGAACGGCTTCTCTGCGTGCGCGGACCCCTCCCCAAACCCCCTTCTCCCCCTAACTCCCACCCCCCACCCGCTCCCTCTTTCGGCCTTCTTGGCTCCCCTGGGCGGCTGGTCTTCTGGCGCCGGAGAAGTCTCGCTTGGGACGCGCGCCCGAGGGAGCCTCTCCTGGCAACAGGCGCGTCACGGCCAGGGCCTTTTCTCATTGGCCGAGAGGGGGCGCGGGGGGGCCGTCTCCTCCCCCTCCTCCCCCTCCATCGCGCTCCCTCCAGCGCCCCCGACGGTCTCTGCCCCGCAGCCGCCGCGCCCGTCCAGGGGAAAGGTGCTCTCCCTCCGTCCCCCCGTCCGTCCGTCCGTCTGGCCTCGGGAATGGCAGGAATGGCCGGCGTCGGAGGAGCCTCTTCCGTGGCCCTCGGGGCGCTTCTGGTCGCCCAACTGGCCGCGGCCGCCATCAAAGGTGAGGAGCGTCTGTCGGTGGGGTGGGGGGGCAAGAACTGCCCTGGACGGTAATTGGGGGGGAGAGTCTTGGTGGGACACTTGATTCCCCACCCCGCCCCGTCCAAGGGGGAAGCCCCGTCTCGGCGTGGTTTGCTGCAGGCCTTCCTCCCGGGTGTGTTTTGAGTCAAAGGGGCTCCCAGACCCTTAATAGACGGCAGAGAGAACTGGAGGGGCTGCAAAGGCTGGGGGGGGAGGGAGGGGGCGAAACAGGGAAAGAAGGAGCTCATTCTTCTCTGTTGGGGGGGGCAGGGGCGGAGAGGTTCCCTCGGGGCTGGTCACCTCCCCAGGGCCCTCAACTCGCCACGGGCCACTCTGGGGCCGCAGTGGGAGGGAAGCCCACCAGCGACTGGACGGGGTGGGGTGGGGTCTCTCCCTCTCCCAGCAGGGCTTCCCGGCTGCCCCCCCTTCCTCCACGGCCTCCTTTGCACTCACCACCCCCTCCTCTCTTTCTACCCCCAACCCACCACCACACCCCCCCAGTGCACAAGGAGGTGGAGCTGGACTTCTTCCAAGAGACGGAGGAGGGCCCCTCTTCTTCTTCTTCTTCTTCTTTGGGGAAAGAGTCCGGGGAGTTCCTGCAGAGCTTCGACGAGGAGGAGGTCTTCCACGTGGATTGGGCCCAGAAGGAGAACGTCTGGAGGCTGCCCGCCTTGGCCCGCCAGATGGACTTCAAGGTCCAAGGGGCGCTGGGCAACCTGGCCGTCCTGAAGAACAACCTGGAGATCATGAGGAGGCGCACCAACCAGACCCGGGCCCAGAATGGTATTTTTTTTGGGGGGGGAGGCACAGCGGGCGGGTTCCCTCCTTGGCCCTGATTCAGCCAGGCACCCATTAACTCATAGAATCCTAGAGTTGGAAGAGACCTCAAGGGCCATCCAGTCCAACACCCCCCCACCATGCAGGAACCCCCCTCAAAGTACCCCCGACAGATGGCCATCCAGCCTCTGCTTAAAAACCTCCAAAGAAGGAGACTCCACCACCCTCCTTTGTGGCAGCATCTTCCACTGACGAACAGCTCTAACCATCATGAAGTTCTTCCTAATCTTCAAATGGAATCTCTTTTCCTGTAGTTTGAAACCATTGCCCAGAGTCCTGAAGCCATGGAAAACAAACCTGTTCCCTCTTCCATATGACATCCTTTCAAATATTTAAACATAGCTATCACATCCTCTCTCAGCCTTCTTTTTGAACGGCTAAACATTCCCAGTTCCCCAAGCTGTTCCTCATAAGACATGTCTTCCAGACCTTCAGCCATCCTGGTCACTCTACTCTGCACCTGCTCGGGGTTGCCAACTCGGGGGGGGGGAGAATCCCCAAGAAGGCCTCGGAGGAGCCTTCAGTTCCGAACAGGGAGCATTTGGGGGGTGGGGGTGGAGAGAAGGACCCAAATGAGTCACCAGCATTGCCCCTCTTTCCCCCAGTCCCTCCTTCGGTGACCGTGTACCCCGAAAACCCCGTGGAACTAGGGGAGCCTAACGTGCTCGTCTGCTTCGTGGACCAGTTCTCCCCGCCAGTGCTGAACATCACGTGGCTGAAGAACGGGCAGCAGGTGGTCTCGGAGGTGGTGCAGGAGACAGGCTTCCTCTCCAGTGTGGACTACACTTTCCGCAAGTTCTCCTACCTGCCCTTCGTCCCGGAGGAGGGTGACCTCTACGCTTGCCAGGTGGACCACTGGGGCCTCCAGGAGAGCCTGACCCGCCTCTGGGGTAAGCAGATATGGGAATTCACCGGTCAGGAGGGGTCCTTCTATGAACTTTAGAAATTATAGACAAGCAGAGCAGAGCAGTGTTTGGGTGGGAATCATTGAGCTTTGACCTTTTGCATTCTGCAGCTTTCAGTACTGGAAGCCAGGCTTTGTTGTTCAGACTTTTTTCTTTTTTATTGAAACTGTGCTTATGCTTGTGGATTTCAATGGCTTCCCTGTGTAGCCCCCTGTGTCCAGTTTGTTTCAGGGTGTGTTCAGCTACTGCTGATTTTTCTGGTTGTTTTAGTCTGCAGTGTCTTTCATGTTCTTTGATTCTGGTCTGTATGCTGTGCTTTGTGGTCCAATAGATACCTGGCCACAACTACCAGGGATCTGGTATACTCCTGCAGTGGCAAGTGGGTCCCTTTTGTCTTTTGCTGGCTGTAGTATCTGTTGTATTTTGGTGGTGGGTCACAATACTGTTTGTAGGTTGTGTTTTTTTTAACACTTTGTCCAACAATCTTTGGCTGAGCCATTTTACTGGCTTGAGGGATTGTGGGTGATTTTACGCTTCTCCTAAAGTGAGGGGGAGGGGATCAGACTGCTAGTAGGCTCTGAATTTCAGGTGAGATAATTTCCTTCTGGGGGTGTGATTGCCCTGTCCCCACCCTGGATCTCACCATTGTGGCAGAAGGTCCTTCTTGGGTCAGAAGAAGAAGAAATGAGTTCAGAACCATGGACCGAAATAAGATTGTTTTGGGGGGGGGGAAGAGCAGGGAGGGACACACAGAGAGGGGCTCATTTCTTTACCACCACCCCGCCTTGCCTTCCTCTTTCCCAGATCCCAAGCTGCCTCCTCCTGCCTCCGAGACACCCGAGGACGTGCTGTGTGGCCTGGGCTTGACCTTTGGCATCCTGGGGTTTATTGCTGGCCCCTCCTCTTCTTCAAGGCCAGGAAGATGGATCGTGGCATGTGAGTCCAGCAACTATCCGGGGGTGTCTGTCCCCGAGAACAGGGCGAGGCTTGGTTCCCACTGGAAGCATTTCCCCCTCAGTGGATGGGGGTGGGGAGCCCTCCTCCTCCTCCTCCTCCTCCTCCTCCCTGGAAGCATCCAGTGGCCTGTATTGCACTCCCCCGCCTGGAGAGAGAAAAGTTTAGTGCAAGTCCTCCTGGTTCCTCTGGGCGTGAAGGGAGACTCCCTCCTGGGTTCAGCTGGTGGGGTCCCAAAAGCTGCTTTCAACCTTTCCTTTGCCTCCGAGATTTTGGGGGCTGGGACTATATCCTGATGGGTGCCAGGTACCTCCGGTGCTCCTGCCAGCGGTGCCCTTGCCGAAGGTGGGGGCTCCCTCCTGACCCTCCCCTCTCTTGCTCTTTTCCAGATGATCCAGGCTTAGACGGTCACGTCCCCCCCCCCCAGCTCCACTCTCTGCCGGGCCCAGCCTCTCCCTTCCGCTCACTCCCTCTGGCAAAAACGCCAATCAGCTGGGAGGACCCCGTTTCTGGACCCCTGGGGTGCCCTGGGACCCTTCCCCCCATTATAATCACATTGCCCCCCCACCCCGTCCCCAGCTTGGCAAAATTCACTGGGTGAAGTTGCTGAGGTCTCCTGACCCGCAGGCTGAAAGTGGCTTTTTATCTATTCTTCCATATAAGCTAAATAAAAATTGCACTTGGCGAACATTTGTTTACTGGCTTGGACCTTCATTTCCACTGTGGATGTGCTTGACTGGGTTGTTGTGCCCCCCCCATCACGTCTCCTCCCACCCCCACCTGAGGCAGGACCATTTCGGGTTTTTTCTGCCGGTGCAGCTTAGAATAATGAGACCAAGACTGGACGCGTTGCAAACGCTCGCCCTCCCTGCCTGGCAACTGATGATGAAAGCAACTTCAGAGGCTCTGATTGCTTAGGAAAGTCCCCAGCCCAAAGCCTCCCTGCCTCCACCTGACTTGACCATTGTTTTTGTCTTTTGGCTTGAATAGGGCTCGAATACCCAGAGTCGGACACGAGTAAAATACATGGGCGGGGATACTTTACCTTTATGAGTTTGTCAGATTGTTATGTTTGTGTCATTTTGTTACTTTTGTTGTTTCTCCTTAAATACAAAATACAAAAAGACCCTACGGTGGTACCTCTACTTACGAATTAAATCCATTCTCTTTTGCTCTCTCCCCCCCCCTCTCTCCCGGTGCAAGATCAGCCCCAGCCAGGCTGGTCAAGTGTAGACTTTGGCCTGATCCTGTGGATGAGGTGCAAGGGAGTGATTTGGGGTGGGAGGGGGAAGGGTACCTCTACTTAAGCATGGCTCGACTTACGAGCAATTCGACTTACGAGCAGAAAACTGCTTTTGGTGTTTTAACTGCCCCCTTACAAATTTTAGATGCGGTCTGCTCTATTTAGAATTTTTTTTAATTTTTTTATTTTTTAATTTGTTTTTTAGATTTTTTAAGATACCGTACCTCTACTTAAGAGTTGTTCGACTTAAGAGCATGCATTGGGAATGGGTTTAATTCGTAAGTAGAGTTACCACCGTAGGGTCTTTTTGTATTTTGTATTTATGGACAAACAACAAAAGTAACAAAATGAAACAAACATAACAATCTGACAAACTCATAAAGGTAAAGGTAAAGTATCCCCGCACATGTAGAGTTATAGAGTTGGAAGAGACCTCATGGGCCATCGAGTCCAACCCCCTGCCAAGCAGGAACCCCTTCACAATATTTCCGACAGATGGCCATCCAGCCTCTGCTTAAATACCGTGTCCGACTCTGGGTATTCGAGCCCTATTCAAGCCAAAAGACAAAAACAGTGGACTTGAAAGTGAAGGCAAAAACAAAACCTCCTGTGGTCACATACTATCCACTTATCCACATCGACTTATTAGAAGGGGGAGATATACGGGATCTGAGGTAGAGATTCCCACCGCCAGCCCGAACATCTCCCCTACAAAAAGGGAGTTCCCTCCGCACACACAGACCCCCCCCGCCCCCCGCCTGGCATAACGCCGGATTATATAGAGGGACCCACGTTTGGGGCTTCCAGCAATTGGGGAGGGGGGGTCCTACGGCCAGAACCTCCGGGCCGAATGGGGAGGGGGGAACCCGTCTAGCCTCACCCTGCTTCTACTCCTTGAGTCGTCCCCCACCCCCCCCAACCTCGGAGGGGAGGCGGCTGTGGCTTCCCCAGGCGGGAGGGAGTCTGCGCTCCGCTTGCAGGGAACGGAAGCGGGCGGTGGCGACCCAGCGGAGGAGAAGCTGCGATCTGCGGAAAAAGCAGAACCAAGCCGCTTCGCCTCCGCTCAGACGCCCACCCCTCCACCACCGCCAGAAAGGAACTTTTTGCAAACAAAAACGTGGAAGATGTGGGGCAGTGTTGGCGAACCTATGGCGTGGGTGCCAAAGGTGGCCCTCGGAGCCCTCTGTGTGGGCCCCTGACACCCCCATCCTTCACAGCCACCTGGATCCAGGTTAAATTGGTGTATTGGCACTTTGCGGGAAATTAGTGGGTTTTGAATCGCAGTTTGGGCACTCGGTCTCTAAAAGGTTCACCATCACCGATGTAGGGTCTTTTTCGGGAGCACCAAAGGAGCCAGTTGGCTGGGGGGCCGAGGGGCGTTGAGATGGGGGGGGTGTCTCGGAGGAGGCTTCTCCCAACCGCTAGCTTTCCCCCCTTCTGACCGGTACCAATAAGAGGTGTGTTTGTGTGTGTGTGTGTGTGTGTGTGTTGGAGTGGTCAGTGGATCGCCTCTGTGGTGGCCAGCGTTTCTACACACACACACACACACACACACACACACACACACACACACACACA
>JAHTLZ010000347.1:182474-194699 GCA_023846285.1 Phrynocephalus versicolor
CCCCCCCCCCCCCCCCCCAACCGCCCTTTCGTTGTGGGCTCTTTTTAATGTGGGGCGAGGGGGAGACCAGCGGGGACTCTTTGGGAGCCGGAGAAAAATGGGGGGGGAGGGGGCCCGAAAGCGTAAGAGCGAGTCGTGTGTGTGTGGGGGGGGTCGTCACTCGGCTTGGACGTCTCTCCTTTCGCTTCCCCACGCAGAGCGTCCCCGTCCCGCGTGGGGAAGCGAAACCGGAGCCCGGAGAAGGCGGGGGAGGGGAGGGGGGTGTTGTTGGGCGGGAGGAAAACTCACACTTTTGGGACCAGAAGTTCTGCTTAGACCCTGGAAAATGGGGCTTCCCAGGTCCCCTGAGGAGAAACAGAGGAAGGGGGTGTATCATGACCCCCCCACCTGTTCCTAGATAGACCCTTCGCCTGTCCATGGTTTCTGGGTCTGCGGGGGGGGGGTGAGCAGAGCTCCTGAGCCCCCTGGTGTGAATTCTCCTGTCCCCTAAAATGCCCCCATCTGTCCCCCCCCCCTCAACGTCTGATCAAGGAGAGGGAACACAGAGACTTCAGAACTGCCAGGAGGGGTCCTCATAAAAGGAGGGGGGGGAGAAGCAGAAAATATCCCACACACACTCCTGTTGCAATAATCTTGAACAGCTAGTGATAGCTGAGTGCTAGAATAACGGGAAAGCGCTTTGTTCTCTCTCTCTCTCTCTCTCTCTCTCTCTCTCTCACACACACACACACACACACACACACACACACACACACACACAAACTGACACAGAAAACCTGAGACTCCGGTCCAGCCCAACGTAGCCTCTCACCAAGAGGCTCTATTTTATTAGTAATGTTCTAACATGACTAATTAGCATAAATCATTACATGAATTGTTGCGCAGTTAGAAATTAACTAAATGTGGTTATGAAAGGCATTGCTCAAGAAGGCTACACTAATATGCATGTTATAGTATAACTATTGTTGGCTAAGGGCGTTTATACACGACTCCTAAACTCTGCAGCAAATGGCTGCAAGCTCCAGAGCTTAAAAATGTTTCCCCACCAGCTCCGGAGTTTACAGGCAATTAAGTGCGACCACGCTCACTTTAGCGTGTCCCAGCGCACCTTTCAAGTATCTTCTCTCTGGAGGTGAACATTATTTGATGCGGTGCAACGATAGTGAGTGCCCGGCTCTCCTCGCTTCTGTTTTCTGTTTTTTGGCTCCTGCCCCTTTAAGAGCTACTTAAGAGCTACTGGAATGTTGCCCGGCAAGAGCAAGAGGCAGAACGAGGCAGAACAGAGGTGAGCCACTGTCTTTCTTCCTTTGTTTTCTCCCTCCCCCCACACAGCCAGCAGCCAAGAAGTGCGGAGGGGGTGGGAACACAGGAAGAGCGACAAGCCCCTAAGATCTCTGGTCCGAATTTAAGGGACCAGTGGATCTTAGGGGTCGTGTAAAAGCGCCCTAAGTCTAGCAGAATTGGAGAAACACAATTAGTATGACAAGAGACAGTAAATCATTCCCAAACAGCTTCGCTAATTGGCAGACTTCAGCTGGGAAAGTGACAAGCAAGTAACGAGATCACCTTTTGACTAACTTGAGGATCATGAGACACTGAGAGAAGAGGGGAAGGAGGGCCATGGGCTGACGTTTTCCGCTGTTGCAGTTTACTCACAGAGGCAGTTGCCCCTTGGGACCATAATCAAATATGGCTCTGGTCATGCCAAGCCCATAAGCCTTCACTCCAATATCCCCTATCCCATCACACTCCTGCCCAGTTGGGGGGGGGGAGAACAACCTGTCCTGGCCAAACTTACTCTCTTGAGCAGGATCTGGGTTTTGGTCTTCAGGATTTAAACACTGGAAGCTTTGAATCACCTGCAAATAATGAGGTGGTGGTGGTGGTTGTGATCTTCTCTCAAGTCTCCTGAATGACTGGCAGGGCCTGATAAGCAGTGGAGTTTATCTCCTAATGTGTGTGTGTGGGGGTTGGGGGTTGGGGGTTGGGGAGCATCTCTCTCTGGGGCCCCAGGTGAGAAACCTAACCCTTGCCCCTCCCTCCCTTTTGCCCACCCCCCTAAGTCCCCACCACGGCTCCGGTCCTGCTGGTGACCCTCAGTTGGGCAACCAGGACAGGGAAACCGGAATCCACCTGCCTCGGCCTGGCTCTTGCGCTACGAGGGGAGACCCAACTCTCGGAGATGAGGGAGGATCCTGTCATGAGCATCATTTTAGGAGAGGATTCAAGGAGGTGCAAGAAAACAAAACCCAAGTCCAGGTGGGAAAGCTCTTTATTGACTTTGTTTAGGCCTCTAGCAAAAGCAGGTAAGAATAGAATAGAATAGAATAGAATAGAATAGAATAGAATAGAATCATAGAATCATAGAATCATAGAATCATAGAATCATAGACTAGCATCATAGAATAGAATAGAATAGTATAAAATGAATAGAATACAATTGTCATTGTATAAAAATGACAATAAGTAAGAAGGGCAGAGTTCGGGTGGGATGGATCCAACAGAACAGATTTCCAGAAGAAAATCAGATATTTCTTCCACTTGATCCAGGCTTGGGAGCCTTTTTTTCTGATTCTGAGCACCTGACTTAGAGAAGGCAGAGAGGCTGGAATCGAGCCGCTGGAGAGGAATCTGCTGTGACATCACTTTTCAGCCCCACCAGAAGCAGAAAGGGGCTGTGGTGGTGGGGAAAG
Source organism: Phrynocephalus versicolor (assembly GCA_023846285.1). NCBI lineage: Eukaryota > Metazoa > Chordata > Lepidosauria > Squamata > Agamidae > Phrynocephalus > Phrynocephalus versicolor. The sequence continues at coordinate 185,168 of JAHTLZ010000347.1, forward strand.
ACAGAACCAGCCTGGGGAGCAAATGCCGGGTCCTTGCAGCCAATCAGAGCAGAGAAGCCATGCCCAAGACATGACAGGAAGCCAGGCTGGCACAGGGGCTCTTCATGGCAAAGGTGGGGGGGGCTCTCACTCCCCCCCATTTATCTGGAAAGGAAAAAGAGGAACTGGTGAGGTAGGAGGCAGCTGCAGGTCCTGCTCTGCCCTCCCCTGCAGCAGAAACAGCTGAGAGCAGAATGTCTGTGGAGATTCCCAGTTGTCCGGGTAAAGATATCTGGGACTGGAGTCATGGCAACTGGGATTCTTTTTCTTGGAGGAATGGTTTCAAACTACAGGAAAAGAGATTCCATTTGAAGATTAGGAAGAACTTCATGACAGTTAGAGCTGTTCGGCAGTGGAAGGTGCTGCCACAAAGGAGGGTGGTGGAGTCTCCTTCTTTGGAGGCTTTTTAAGCAGAGGCTGGATGGCCATCTGTCGGAAATACTTTGATGGGTGTTCCTGCATGGCAGGGGTTTGGACTGGATGGCCCCTTGAGGTCTCTTCCCACTCTAGGATCTGATGATTCTAGCCACGACTCCACTCCCAAAGAACCAAGAGCAGAGGGTTGAACAGAACAAGCTGTGCTCAACTTTTTGCCTCTTGCTTCCTTTCCTGCCCCTGTTCTTGGGCAGAGGATGATGCTTTCAGGGTCTGTCCTTCCGTCTCTCTTCCCCCCCCCCCCGGTCGCCCCACCCCCACCCCGGCCTGCCTTCCATCTTCAATTCCCAGAGGAGCAGGGCTGGGTTGCCTCCCCTCTTCCCTTGCCGCCCGGGGACACAAAGCAGATGAGAGGGGACTAGGACCCTGGTTTTGATCCTTGCTGTGGGCACGGGCAAGGGGTAGCCGGCCAAATTCAACCGTAAAACTGCCCAGAGAGTGCTTGAAGCACAATGGAGTGGTCCATAAGCCGTATGCTTTGGTTTGGTTTTTTTGCTTTTTCTCAGTAAGGTCCGGTCTTGCCTGGGCAGAAGGAAGCCCCCCTACCCCCCCCTCCGTTCTGCACGACTCCCTAAGTTTCAGAATCAGACCATAAGAACATAAGAAGAGCCATGCTGGATCAGGCCAAAGGCCCATCTAGTCCACCTTCCTGTATCTCACAGTGGCCCCACCAGATGCCTCTGGGAGCGCACGAGATTAGATCTCTGTCTCCTGATCCCACTCCCCTGCATCATCTGGCCCTTGAAGGACCACCCTGGTTTTAAGCCTGGAGATGACACATCTCCATGATGGTTTGTCACCTGTGATGGACTTTTCCTCCAGGAATCTGTCCAATCCCCTTTGGAAGGCATCCAGGCTAGATGCCATCACCACATCCAGTGGCAGCGAGTTCCACAGATTAACAACACGCTGGGTGAAAAAAAAAACATTTTCTTTTGTCTGTTCTCACTCTCCCAACCCACAGTTTGAGATCTTGGCTTCTTGTGGAAGGGACGGGACTCACAAGCCGCCTCTGCGGGCGCTGCTCCTACGACGGTTGTAATTCATCCTCAGGGCTTTGAAGGAGAAGATGGTGCCCATCACGATGCCCAGAATGCCGATGGCCAAGCCCAGGCCGCACAACACGTTCTCAGGCGTCTCCGAGATGGGGGTCGGCTCCTTCGCAGCTGGGGGGAGGGAAAGTATGGAGAAGACCATCCACCTGTTAACTATCACGCCCAACTCTTTGTTGCTTGGGGTGTTGGGGTGGGTGGGGGAGATGCCCGGAGCTGTGACTTTCTCCAGCATGTATTTATCTAGGGAACCTTTGCTCCATTAATCCTAGCAGTTACTATTTCCCATTCTTTTTGCCCATCAATGCCCCTTCCTCACATTCTTACGGGAAAGGGTCCATAAACCATGTGCCACTTAGGCCCAGGAGAGGCCACTGTGATGTCACCAAACCAGAGATATTGACTGGGTACAAACTGGGCACTTCCTAATATCTCTAAAACTTTGTTTCAAAGAATTGTTTTGAAAACAGAGGTAAGTTACTAGACCTTAAGATAAACATGAATGGAATGAAAACAGACAGCAATAGCTCAGGAAAGCTGGAACAGTGTTATAAGCTCTACCTAGCTCTGTACAGTGGTACCTTGTATAAAGGAATTAATTCGTTCCAAATGAAATTCTGTTAAGCAAATTTCCCTTTCTACAAATTTCCCGTAGGAATGCATTGAAAATTGAGTAATCCCATTTTTACGTTGTACAGATTTGCCCCACAGGCGATTCTGTTAAGCAAATTTCCCCTATCTCCGGATATTTTTATGTTCTACAGATTTTATCTTATACAAACCATTTGTTATACGAGGGTCCACTGTATTCTATTGAGTGCTATGTTACAGGGCACTTGAGCACAACAGGATAAATGTTGCAGTAACGCAAGCAGGCTGAATTGGCCTGATCTTTCCAGCTCTGCATCTGGATTCCTTATTTCCTAAGCTCCAGAGAAGGTCCCCTCCTGCTCACCCCAGGGGCGGGTCAGGCTCTCCGGGAGGCCCCAGTGGTCCACCTGGCAAGCGTAGAGGTCGCCCTCCTCCGGGACGAAAGGCAGGTAGGAAAACTTCCGGAAAGTGTAGTCCTCGCTGGAGAGGAAGCCCGACTCCTGCACCCCCTCCGAGGTCACCTGCTGCCCGTTCTTCAGCCACGTAATGTTCAGCACTGGCGGGGAGAACTTGTCCACAAAGCAGACGAGCACGTTGGGCTCCCCCAGTTCCACGGGGTCTTTGGGGTACACCATGGTCGCCGAAGGAGGGACTGGGGGAAAGAAGGACCAAGTGACCGACTTTGAAAAGGCAGAATCCCGAGTCTGCTGCATGGCACCGGGGTTGGATCAGATGGCCCTTGAGGTCTCTTCCAACTCTAGGATTCTATGAGTCTCGATTCCCACCACCATCTCCCCACCCCCGAGAACTGGCTTCCACCCCTTCAAAGCCGCCACCCCAGGCTGTTCATAAGAACATAAGAAGAGCCTTTGCTGGATCAGGCCAAAGGCCCATCTAGTCCAGCTTCCTGTATCTCACAGCGGCCCCACCAGATGTGTTTGGGAGCACACAAGACTAGATATCTGTCTCCTGATACCACTCCCCTGCATCATCTGGCCCTTGAATGAACCCGGTTTTAAGCCGGGAGATTACACTTCTCCATCATGGTTTGTCACCTGGGATGGACTTTTCCTCCAGGAATCTGTCCAATCCCCTTTTGAAGGCAATCAGGCCAGATGCCATCACCCCATCCTGTGGCATGGAGTTCCACAGACTAACAACGCGCTGGGTGGAGAAATATTTTCTTTTGTCTGTTCTTACTCTCCCAGCCCTCAATTCGAGTGGATGCCCCCTAGTTCTGGTATTTTGTGAGAGGGAGAAGAGCGTCCCCTGCTTCCAGCTTCTCCCACCCCCATGACCCACCTATGGATGCAGGGAGCAGCTTGTGCGGTGGTGGAGGTGAGACCCACAGGCATCGGCCTCTCTCCCCCTCCCCCCCTTCAGTTCTGGACCCAAAGTTAGGAAGAAGTCGGATGAGGTTTGACTTTCCTAAGGAATCCCCCGCACGACCTCCTGAGCGAACTCTGGAACTTTTCTGAGACCCTCCGCGCCCTCCAAGCCTGCAAGGACTTTCTCCGGCCGACATCTGGTGGTTTTGGGGTGAGTGGATGGTGTTGGTGGCAGACTGTGCTGGTCGCAGTCCCTGGCCTGGCTGGTGGGTCCCACGGGCATGGGAGGAGGGAGGATGGCAAAGGGGGGTGGGTGGGTTCTTAGGGTTAGCACCGGGTCTATGGGGGGTTGGAGGGCTTTGCCCCCTCTTCAGATTGGGTGTGGGGCTCCCACTTCCACCCCCCCCATTCTCTCCAAGCCTTCAAAGGGACCCAGACCCCAGGACAGGTCAGCAGATCTCTGCCTTTTGCATCCATGGACTCTGTAGCTTTGTAGGGGGTGGGGATCAAGGGTTTGCTGGGGGAGGGGGGGCTAAAGTGGGGCGGGGGGGACTTTCTCGCCCTCCTCCTCCTCCTCCCTCCTCCTCCGGGTTACCATTCTGGGCGGGTGTCCGGTGGCTGCGCTTCATGACGACCTCCAGGTTGTTCTTCATGACGGCGATGTTGCCCAGGGCCCCCTGGGTCTGGTAGCCCGCCTGGCGCCCCATCTCGGGCAGCCTCCAGACGTCCTCCTTCTGGGCCCAGTCCACGTGGAGGATCTCCTCCTGGTTGAAGGCCAGCAGGTCCTGCCCGCCCTCCTCCCGGGAAGGGAAGCTCTCGTGGAAGAAGTCCAGGCTTAGGAAAGTGTCCTCCACTGGAAGAAGGGAGGGGGGGAGAAGAAGTGGGGAAAGGACCAAGAAAATGCAGAGAGAGAGAGAGAGAGAGAGAGAGAGAGAGAGAGAGAGAGGAGGAGGGGCCCCGCCCCCGGGGCTTTGGGGGGGGGGAGGGTGCCAGAGGGATCGGGGCCTTCTGGCCGCCTTTCCACCAGAAAGGAGGGGTCTGGAAAAGTGGGGGGGGGCTGTTGGGGGTGGGAAGGCAATATGACCCTCCATCCCTTCTGTCTCCTCCAAATTTCGTCGGCTTCCTTCCCCAAGGACGTCCCGGCAGGGCTGGTGAGGGAGCAGGAGGCGAATCGCCCTAGAGTTTGGGGGGTGGGGGTGGGGGGAGAAAGGCAGGGAGAAACCTCGGGAAGTCCGTTCTCCCCGTCGCCCCCCCCCCGCCAATTTGCTCGCCTCTTCTTCTTCTTCTACCCCTAAGTGGCGTCCCTGGAAGGTCACGCCGGTCCTTCCGACGGGGCTCCCCCTCTGCCCTCCCCTCCCTCCGGCCCCTCCTTGGAGGGGGGCAGCCCTTTAACAAACCTCCCTCGCCCCCCACTTTCTCGCCCCCCTGCCCTCCCTCCCTCACCTTCCACCCCCGGGCGAGCGGCGGGGCCAGGAGGGCGAGCGGGAGGAGGAGGAGGAGGAGCGCAGGGAGAGCGACCATCGGAGGGGCTCCGTCGGGGGCTGGGGCGGCGGGAGGCTCCATCGGGGGCTCTTCTGCGGGGAGGGGGGGCACGAGAGGCGAGCCAGAGGAGAGATTCCTGGAGCCCGAGGAGCGCCCAGGAAAGCCTTCGGCCACCCGATTAGTTCCCTCCGGCAGGCGCAAGTGCCCCGGTGAGTATGGGGGGGGGGGGGGGGGGGGGAGGAATCCCCCCCCCAGTTTCCGGAGCCAATGGAAAAAAGGCTCTGGCGATGACCACGCAGTTGCCAGGCAAAAGGGCCCCGCCCCGAGCCTCACCCGTGCAGGGAAGGGGGGGGGGCAAAGGAAGAGGCGCCCCTCCGCTCGTCTCTCCGCTCGGGAAGGTTTCCAGACTCCCCTGCCTGGCGACTGGTGACGCTAGCCCAGACGCCGAGCGCTGATTGGCCCCTAGGGTGAAAGGGGTGGTGCCTGGAAGGGTTATTCCCCCCCCCCGCACCTTCCAGAAAGTCCCAGTCAAGCGTAATTGGGGGGCGAAGCGTCTGCGGGGCTTCCTTCTTGCAAGGCAGCCGAGATGGGCTTTGGAGTCCTGTTGGTGGTGGGGACGATGACAGGGGCCGTCCTGGCCATTCCCCCAGTGCTGGGAGGCGCGGCAGAGGCTCCCGGTAAGCGCTGGTTCCCACTTCCGCGGCGTCTCTCTCTGTCTGTGTCTATCTGTCTGTCTGCCTGGAGGGTGGGGAAGGTGAGACGGGAGAGGGGGGGCTTGAAAAGGCGCTCAGGACGCGCGCATGATCCCCCAATCGGTGGGGCCGGGAGGTAGTTCAGGGCGGGGAGGGGGAGGGGGAAACCAAGTTTGGACATGCCTGGCCTAGAAGGAGGGGGACCTCCGGGTTTCCCACTCGCCTCCAAAACACCACCAGGGTCGCTCGAGGTCCGCTCGGACTCAACGACACATAATGCCAAGTCCTGGTATTTTGGCGTGTGGTCCCTTCCTTCCTGGATGCTCGCCGAAAAGCTCTCCGCTTCCTCCTCTTCCACCCCTGTAGCTGGAGGGGGCGGGTTCGAAGGATCGGTTATGCGGGTAGTCCCCCGCCCCGCCGCCAGAAAGCAACCTGATGGATGCTGTTTGCTCAGGCTTAGCGTTGTAGCCCCCCCCCCCCCCACTGCGTGTGCTACATCCTGCGCAGGGTGAGACCCACCGCACCGCCAGGAAAATGGGCATTCATCCTCATTCGCTCGCAGTAAAGTTGCACCAGGGAATTCCGCTCTGTGGGGTGCAAGGGGCACCACAAAAAACCGAGAGGAGCCCCCCTTCCTTCCTTCCTTCCTTCCTTCCTTCCTTCCTTCCTTCCTTCCTTTCTTTCTTTCTTTCTTTCTTTCTTTCTTTCTTTCTTTCTTTCTTTCTTTCTTTCTTTGTTTTGCTTTTTTGCTTCTTGCAGAGAGCCCTGCAGGCTTCTTACTACTAGAGATGCGCACGACTAGGGAAAATGACGTTCGTGTCGGCTCGTTTCCGTTTTTCGTGAAACTTCGCAAAAAATAGTCGTTTCGTTTTTCGTTTTTTCGTCTGTCATTAGTACTGGTTTGGGGGAGTAGCGGGCTCCTGGAGGCACCTCTTTTTTTTGGGGGGTGCCTCCTATCCTCACCCGCTAGTAAGGGAAAGCAGGCTCCTGGAGACCCCTCATGGCATGGGGGTCTCCTCTCCTCACCTGCTGCTGCAAAACGGCATGCATAGCCATATGGATATGCACACCAGTTGCAGACTATGAGACCAGTGGACTGGCGGAACCCAGAGCCATAGGGTGATGCCTATTGCTCTCGCACCTGCTGTGTCTCACGAAGAAGGGAATCGTACTTGCATAGTGCAATGCAGGTAGATCTGGGTTAGGGGACAGCAGCTTAGCGCAAGGGCTAGGGTTAGGCTAGTTACTGGTGAGGTTAGGGTGGGGTAGTGGGGTGCACCTCTAGGTGCCTCTCTGACCCACTAAGAGGACAGTGTACTGTGGCGTGTGGGTAAGGAATCAAGGGTTAGGGTTAGGGGGCTAGGGCAGGGTTTAGTGGGCTTTTTGGCACATCCCAGAAGTCTCAGTGGCCAAGTGGCCATGATGGCTCCAAAAATTTGCATGGTCTCTCCCACATGGCCACTTGGCCAGCCCATCATTGCGCAGGTGTAAATAAAATAAAATAAAATAAAATCAATGGAGACTGAGAGAGGACAGGGGAGGAGACATTTTGTTGCAAGAAAAACCCACTGCTACTGTAAAAATTCTGGCAGTTTTAGCAATAGCATTAGCATTAGCAATTTTTGCATGTTTCTGTGGTGCGTGTGTTTTTGGACCACGATTTCAAAAAAAATATTGCGGTTGCCGCCCCATTTTGGATCCCCCGCCCGCACCGCATGGCATGGCGAGGCGACTCGAGTCTGGCTGCCCAGGACAGGAGAGGGGGGGAGGCCAGGACCCCCCCTCCAGAAACCACCCCTCTGGTAGGTGCCCTGAGCCCTTACTCAGGCACGGCAGGCATATTTCCGCCTGCTTTTTGGCCCGGGAATCGGGGGGGGGAGTTTAAAACTTTTTTTCTGTGCCGCTTCCGCTTTTGCGGCGGCCGGCGGCGAGACTCCCCGCCGTTGCTGCGAGCCTGCGGCGAGTCCCACAGAGCAGCCCAGAACAGGACAGGAGGAGAGGGGGGGAGGCCAGGGACCCCCCTCCAGAAACCACCCCTCTGGTAGGTGCCCTGAGCCCTTACTCAGGCATGGCAGGCATATTTCCGCCTGCTTTTTGGCCGGGAATCGGGTTTTTTTTTCTTTTAAAAACTTTTTTTCTGTGCCGCTTGGCATTGCGGGATCGCCGCGATGCCAGGAACGACCACGACAAATCAGACCCAATTATTCTTTAGTCGGTTCGAGTTCGAGTTCTGGCGGAGTAATTCCCGTTACCGTTTCTGTTCCGTAATGGAAACGAGGAACGGAAATGGAAACGGGAATTCCGCTAAGTCGTGCCCATCCCTACTTACTACAGCTAAGTCCTCATCTCGCTTTCATTAGCTTTTTCTTGGGGGGGTGGCGGCTGGGAAATCTATGTCTCTTGGGATGTCCCCAGTGAAACAATGCCCTTCTTCAAAAGAAGAAGGGGTCTCGGGTGAAGTGTTGGGGTGGCGGCGGTGGGGGCTCTGTGCTGATCTACGTGCCCTGCTGCCTAATGAGGGGGGGGGGAGATGTGAAGGAGACCCCTGCCACCACTCCCACCGCCCACTTTGTCCTCAGGGTCTCCGTTTTGGGAGGGGGGGTCCTTCCGAGTCTTCTGAGGTGGCCCTTGGGCCAGAGGGAGGCACTTGGCCCTTTCCCCCCTCCCTCACTTTCCCTCTCATGCCCCCCCACTACCCTAACCCTAACTCTCCCCCCCCCATGAGCACAGAGCATTTCCTGTACCAGGCGACGGCCGAGTGTTACTTCACGGCCAACGGGAGCCAGGCGGGATCGGGGCCTCCTCCTCAGCAGGTGCGCTTCCTCGACCGCTACTTCTACGACCGGCAGGAGTACGTCCGCTTCGACAGTGACCGTGGCGAGTTCGAGGCCGTCACGCCGCTCGGGGAGAGCATCGCCCAACACTGGAACAGCCAGAAGGACTTCCTAGAGAACAGGCGGAGGGCCGTGGATTACTTCTGCCGGAACAACTACGCCCTTGCAGAGAGCTTCGTTTCTGCTAGAAAAAGTAAGCGGTTGCCCGGCTTGGGGGCTGGGGTTGGGGGGCAGGTGGCCGGGCAAGGAGGAGCGTGAATTGGGGGGGAGGAGGGGAGGAGACTGGGGGGAGGGGGCAGCCAGGCAGGCACCTCTGGGCTTTCCTGTCCCCAGAGCTGGGGGGCCAGCCGGGAGCAGCCCCCACCCCTAATTCGGTCACCGGGAGAGGAAAGGGAAGAAGGGGAAGAGGCCAACTCATTCCTTGCCTGGTTGCAGAGAAGTTTTGCCTTTTTGTTTGTTTGTTTGTTGTACTTTTACCCTGTCCCTCTGGCTAAAGGGCCGCTCTCTCCATGTTCTTTTTTCTTTTTTTAAATACGTTTTTATTAGGAAATTTTAATATACAGAAAAAAATCAAATTCGAAACATTAGCGATACAAAATCAATCTACCACTAAAATTTGGCTTCCCTCTGTTCTTCCCGTGGCTTTAACGTTATTCATCTCCTAGCCTTCCTTTCAAACAAACCCCTTTTATATACTTATTAAAAAGATTTGAAAAATAAGTAGTAATCCTTCGAGTTCTACCCTAATCCGGTAAGAGTCTTTAATTCCTTACAATGAATCTCCATGTAGTTCTTAAATTTTTGCCAGTCTTTTTGGAACCTCTGGTTATCTTGATCCCTCAGTCTGCACATCAGTGTGGCCATCTCTGCATAGTCCAATATTTTCGCCCTCCATTCCTCCAAAGATGGTATATACGTTGTCTTCTAATTTTGTGCCAGGAGCATTCGTGCCACTGCTGTTGTGTATAAAAATAGAGTCCTATCTGCTCCTTTAATTTCATTATCCACCAACCCTAACAGAAAAAATTCAGATCGTTTTGGGAATGTACACTTTAACATCTTTTTGAGTTCATCATATA
>JAHTLZ010000347.1:198199-213425 GCA_023846285.1 Phrynocephalus versicolor
TGTGATGTGTTGTATGTGTTATTTCAACACCCCCCCTGGAGGCACTGCCCTCCCATCCCCAGAGAGAAGAGGGGATCAGGTGCGGGAAGCCCATCCAATGGGGTTTTAGTTAAGATATCCATCCATATCTGGAAAAGCTCCAGCCTGACATGTGCTGGTCCTAACTCCAAATGCAACAACGCAGAGAAACAATAAGTAGACAACTCAAAAGTTCCTGGAAGGAACTGCACAGATTTAGGATGGGGGATACTTGACTGGAAAATAGTACCTGTGATAGGGATCTGGGAGTCTTGATGGACCACAAATTGAACATGAGTCAGCAGTGTAATGGGGCAGCCAGGAAAGCCAATGCGATTCTTGGTTGCATCATGTCTATCTAGATCAAGGGAGGTGATAGTGCCACTCTATTCTGCTCTGGTCAGACCCCACCTGGAGTCCTGTGTCCAGTTCTGTGCGCCTCAATTTAAAAAGGATGTTGACAACCTCGAGCGGGTGCAGAGGAGGGCGACCAGGATGGTTGAGGATCTGGAGGAAATGTCTTATGAGGAAGAGCTTAGGGAGCTGGGAATGTTTAGCCTTTCAAAAAGAAGGCTGGGGGGGGTATGATAGCTATGTTTAAATATTTGAAAGGATGTCACATTGAAGAAGGGACTGGTTTGTTTTCCATGGCTTCAGAGACTAGAGCTCGTGGCAATGGTTTCAAGCTACAGGAAAAGAGATTCCATTTGAACATTAGGAAGAACTTCCTGATGGTTAGAGCTGTTCGGCAGTGGAAGATGCTGCCCCAAAGGAGGGTGGTGGAGTCTCCTTCTTTGGAGGTTTATAAACAGAGGCTGGATGGACATCTGTCGGAAATATTGTGATGGGATTCCTGCTTGGCATGGGGTTGGACTAGATGGCCCTGGAGGTCTCTTCCAACTCTAGAATTCTATGATTCTAGGACTCTACCGATTGCAGATGACCAGGGACTCTTGTTGAAGGCAGTGGTGGTGGGTGGAGGAAGGAGGGGTCTTAGTCCTCCTGCTTTTCCCCTCCCCCTCCCGCCCCACCTGCCCTGCTCCCTAAAAGAAGGACTACCTTCCTCAGAAAGATCCCTTCCCGTCACTCCCTCTGTCCATCAATCAGCCAGTCAGACAACCGAGGGATCAAATGAGTCTAGAGTGAGGGGAGGGACTTTGATCACAGAGCTCTGCCCCAAATGGACGCCCAGCCCCTACTCACTGGAAGTGTTGGGGGGGGGGGAGAAGAGGACACCCCCGTCTTTTCTCTCACACAGGCACCCCTCTCCATCCCGCTGCGCCCCCCATTCACATTCCCCTTCCGACCCTCCTCCTCCTCTGCCCCCCCACCTTTCCGCTCCCGGGCGAAGGGCTGGTAGATCCCGTAGTTGTGTCGGCAGAACCAGTCCACGGCCGTCCGCTTATTCTCCAGGATCTCCTTCCGGCTGTTCCAGTATTGGGCGTCGGGCTCCCCGAGGGTCGTGACGGCCTCGTATTCCCCGCGGTCGCTGTCGAAGCGGACGAACTCCTGCCGGCCGTAGACGTAGCGTTCGAGGAAGCGCACGTGCGGAGGAGGAGGCCCCGATCCCGCCTGGCTCCCGTTGGCCCTGAAGGAGCACTCGGACGTCGCCTGGTACACGAAATGCTCTGGGGAGGAGGAGAGGGAAAGAGAGACGGAACAGCAAAGCGGCTGTGGCCAAAGCGCACCCACTTGGGAGGCCGCCTGAGGCAGGAAATGCTGCCCGAGGTGGGGGGAGTGCTCAAAAGAAGTCCGGCTTCGGGCGGGGGGGGGGAGCGGGGGTCCTATCCACGGACAAAGGGAAAGAAGAAGATGGATGGAAGGACAGATCGGAGTCCGCTGGAGGCCAGGCCTGGCCCATCTCTGCTGTCTTTCCGGAATCAGGCAAGTTTTCCTTGAATGATGGACTACCTCAGGCATGTCCAAACTTCGGTCCTCCTGATATTTTGGACCACAGCTCCCAGAATTCTAAGCTTAGATTGCCAATGGCAAAGGACTGGATTACCATGCATGATTTCACTGACAGATTTCATAAGAACACCAGTGTTCTCCGTGTTATTTTCCACCCCTTCATAATGGATATTCTCTTTTCTTTTGGCTTGCTCTTTGTAGCTCTAAGGTTACCTCGTGGCGCAGTGGTTAAATGCCTGTCCTGCAGGTAAAAATGTGCTCACCACCTGGGATCAAACCCAGGTAGCAGGCTCAGGGTTGACTCAGCCTTCCATCCTTCCAATGAGTACCCAGCTTGCTGGGCGTGGGGGGCAATGTGTAGCCTGCATTACTGTATTTAAAAAAAAAACTGTAAACCGCCCAGAGACTACTTGAACTGGCATGGGAGCGGTATATAAGCAGAACACTTTTATCTCTTAGTGCTTCTAAAATGCCTATTCTAATTCCTTGTTCATAAACTAGAATATGTCTTTAAAATGTTCTGGCTTGCACATTGTCCCTCATTATTGTAAGCTAACTTGGGTCCTTTTCCAAGGAGAAAGGCGGAGAAAAATAATATTCTCAATAAATACCGCCCATCTACCTGCCAGGCTAGGATCAGCTAAGGGAACCTCCATCTCCAGCCTCACACATACACCCCAGAATCAACCCCCCACAAAAAAAACCCATCGCCCTTCCTCCTCCTCACAGAGAACTCTCAGAAGGAGCCCCGGGGGAGACGTCGAAGCGGAGAGGACACGTAAGGACTTTTGACCCCCCCACACACGCCCTCCTGCCCCATTGGGGACGGGGGGCTCCTGAGCGGGGTTCCCTGCCCCACTGAGGCTCTCGCCCGTCCCATAACCGCCTCCAGGGGAGAAGGGCGTCCACTCACCTGGGGGCTCCTCCGCCCTTGTCGCCCTCAGGCAAAACACCAGGACAAACATCCCCATCATCGCGGCACCCTGAAGGACTACAGAGCCCATCGCAAGCCTTATAAATCTTCCCCTGGGCAGCACAAGACAAGAAGGACGCCCCTGCCCGGCTTTTCCTCCCCCCAACTAGTCCAGGCTGGGACTTTCTGGCCTCAGCCCCCGCCCACGCGCGGGGGGGTCGCCCTAGGGACCAATCAGAATTCGGAGCTGAGGGAGCGTCATCAGTCGCCAGGCACGGCACTCCAGAAACGTTCCCGATCCGGGAGGGGGTTTCCCTCCTGCCTCGGCTTTTCTCTCCCGGGGAGGCTGCGGGGCGGGGCCGGTTTGCCTGGCAACTGGCTGGTCAGCGCCGAAGCCTTTTTCTCATTGGCCGACACGACTTTTGGGGGAGGGAGAGAAAGCACCCCCCCTAAAAAAACCTCAGGACCCAGCTCTTTTCCTCGCCCCCCCCCCGCCCACTGGCCCCGTCGGTAGCATCGAGGGAGCGCCTGGACCGAAGCGACCCTTCCTCCCTCTCGCTGCCTGGCCGGTCCCGGAGATGAAGCGACCCTTCGCCTCTGCCGCCCGAGACGCAGCCCCTCGCCTTGGCCTCTGGGCGCTCCTGCTCGCCCTGCCGCTCGCCCGGGGGCTGGAAGGTGAGGGAGGGAGGGAGGGAGGGGGGAAAGAGGAAGGGGAGCGCCGGGAAGACGGGGGGTGATCAGCTGGGGGGGGGCAGGTAAGGGAAGCAGAGAGAAAGGGGGACCCGAGGTGTGGGGCGTTTGGGTTTCCTGATCCTGGCCAGCAGAGGCCGGGTCGCCTGGTTCTCCCTCTGATTCCTGCCGGGGCTGGCAGGTTCAATGGTCACCCCCCCCGTCCCTTTCCTTGGAAGGAGCCCCATAGACGCCAGGGGGTTTTGCATCGGAGTAGAAAGGTGGGGCGGGGGGCGGGGGAGCTCCCGGCGCCTCCCTTGGAGAGGAGGAGAGGCAGGCAGGGCGGATTATCTGCACCCAGATTAGAATTCCGCTCCTCCTTCGCTCTCACCACAGCCCGGCGAGGTAGGACGTCCCGGTCTCCCACGCTGCGCCTCTTATACACTTACCCCAGGCTCCCTCCCTCCCTCCCCCCTTTCTCTGGGGTAGCAGCCCCTGAGGGGCAGTGGGGCAGTCGGGGAAGGCAGCGGAAGGGCGAGAGGGGCGTCTGCCCACCTTCACACCCACCCGCCCACCTTGCAACCGGGGTTCCTTCGGGTTTCTAGTGATGGCTTTGTGTGCTCACGACCTGGGGGTTCAATTCCAGGCAGCCAAGGTTGACTCATCCTTCCATCCTTCCGAGGTCTCGGTAAAATGTCCACCCCGCACCTCTAAAAGCTCCCCTCCCGCGTCAGCGACACAGTTCTAATACCTAGAACCAGATTGTGCCATGACGTCACACTTTGTAAGGAGCCCCATCATGGCGCAGGGGTCAAAGGCCTGTCCTGCAGGGAAAGCTCTGCTCATGACCGGGGGTTCACTCAGCCTTCTATCCTTCCTAGCTTGGTAAAATGAGTACCCAGCTTTGGGGGGGGCAATGTGTAGCCTGCATTGCTGTAATTAAAAACTGTCAACTAGGCAGAGACTACTTGAAGTGGTATGGGGTGGTATATCAGCAGAACACTTTGCTTTCCTCCTGCTTTTCGCTTCAAATATAGTTTTTTCATAGATGTCAGCTGCCTGCCTTCCTTCCTTAGATGGGTTGAAAAGATAAATAATGGGTTCTCTGGTGCCACCTCTTCTTCTTCTCCTCCTCCTCCTCCTCCTCCTCCTCCTCCTCCTCCTCCTCCTCCTCCTCCTCCTCCTTCTAATTCTCCTTCTCCTCCTTCTTCTCCTTCTCCTTCTCCTCCTCCTCCTTCTCCTTCTCCTTCTCCTCCTTCTCCTTCTTCTCCTTCTTCTCCTCCTCCTCCTCCTCCTTCTTCTCCTTCTCCTTCTCCTTCTCATCCTTCTCCTTCTCATCCTTCTCCTTCTCCTTCTCCTTCTCCTTCTCCTTCTCCTTCTCCCCCTCCTCCTCCTCCTCCTCCTCCTTCTTCTTTTTCTCCTCCTCCTTCTCCTTCTCCTCCTCCTCCTTCTTCTTCTCCTTCTCCTCCTTCTCCTCCTTCTCCTCCTCCTCAGTGGGAGACACTTTCGTGGAGCTAGACTTCTTCCAAGAGAGCTTCCCTTCGGGGAAAGAGGCTGGGGAGGAAGCCTTTGAGTTCAACGCGGAGGAGATCTTCCACGTGGATTGGGGCCAGAAACAAGATGTCTGGAGGCTGGAGGACTTCAAGGACTTTGTGAGGGGGGATGTGCAGGGGGCGCTGGGCAACCTGGCCATCCTCAAGACCAACCTGGAGATCATGATGAAGCGGAGCGGCCGCAGGATGGAGCCCAACAGTAGGTATTTGGTTGGGGGGCTTAGGCGGGACTGGGGGGGCAGCGTCTCCCTTCCAGCCCTTTTTCGCCCACCCTTCGCCCACCTCCCTCCCCCTCCCCTCCACGGGACCGGCTCCCCTCCAGCCCTTGAGGCAGGCCAGCCAGTCAACCCACCACCCGAGCGAAGGGGTTGGGTGTGCAACTCACCCCTGATTCAAATGCTTGCCCTTGGCCCGGCTCTGCTCTCCTGGGATCCTGCTGTATTTTAGGGGGAAATAACAAAAATAAGGAGAAAGAGGTTCCCTTGTGTCCATTTTCCTCCTCCCCCTTATTGGAAAACAAAAACACTTTTGCATCAAATGCTCTTAAGGCATTAGGAGTGTCCGCAGTGCCCAAACAAACCATTGGCGCCAGGATCGGATGGGTGAACTCTGTCCTCTTAATAACCCGGCTGGCAGATTTGTTGACATCCTGGCCCATCTTACTAACGGGTTCTGGGCCCATTCTCCCCAGGAGCCCATTTGGCCCCTGTAGTGCTGAAACGAGGCGTCAGACTGCGGGGAGTAGGATTGCTTCAACCCATTGAAACAAAAATTAGTCCTAGGAGACTCAATGAGATAATCCGCGGTGTGCCAGAGGTCTGACAAAAATCCTAGCCAGGCAGAATTTTTCAGGCCAGCTGCAAAAGAGAAGGACATAAGAAGAGCCGTGCAGGATCAGGCCAAAGGCCCATCTAGTCCATCTTCCTGGATCTCACAGCGACCCCACCAGATGCCTCTGGGAAAGCACAAGACTTGATCTCTGTCTCCTGATACCACTCCCCTGCATCTGGCCCTTGAAGTACCCTGGTTTTTAAGCCTGGAGATTACATATTTTTCCATCATGGTTTGTTACCTGTGATGGACTTTTCCTCCTCCAGGAATCTGTCCAATCCCCTTTTGGATGGTTTGGGGTGGACCCTTGGTCTTAGTTTGAGGAGCTTTGCAGTCAGTTCTTCCTCTGTTTTTTCTCACACCAAACACCAAGAACCTCTCTTGATGGGTGAGCATCTGTTTTTACTTCCTAATTCTTGATCCATGTAATGATATGCTGCTCTGGGTCCATGGTGAGCTTCATCAGCTGTGCAGACCAGATCAACTGCAGATTCTCCCACCCACCCACCCCCTTTTAACTGAATGAATAGCGTTGTGTTGGGGGAACAAGAGATGAAGACACAATCAAAGCATCAACTGAGTCAACACCCCACACAGGCCTGCTTCTTCTGTCTGTTTCAGGGGAGGGGGCGGAATGTGACTTCCCACCCACCCATTTGGAACAAGCATGACATTGGAGCTTGTGCAGTACTGGGTCCAGGTAGCACTCTTTACATGCTCAGAGGTAGGACGGAAGCATAAAATATTGGAGTTGGAGGGGGGCCGTCCTTCCGCTCCAGCCTGTTAAGGATGTGTCCTGCCCTCAGGGAGGATCCAGAGCAGATCCTGATCTAACCCACCAAAGAACAGAAAAGCCACCACTGTTCTAGAACACTCATGTCACCCCCCGCACACACACACCTAGCGATATAAAGGCCCAGGGGGGAAAATGGGAAAATTTTAAAAAAATGTTTTTCCTGTTTTTTTCCTGAAGCCTTTTATTTTTTTCCTGAAAAAATTAAAAAAAGAAAAAAATGATTATAGAATGTTTTATTTTAACATGATGAATAAAATATTTTAAGATGGGGCGTTAAAATATTTTCCAAATTCTTTATGAAAAAATACCATGGAAAATTAGTCCCACTGCTTTCTATACATTTCCCCCCTCTTCAATTCTTTTTTAAGAGGATGAGGTTTTTTTAATAAAATTATTTAATACTGTGAAGAGGAAATAGGAATACTGTAATTGTTAATTCTGGATTTTTAAACAATGTTTTCCACCTAAACCAGTAAACAGTTCGGGACATTGTTACTCCATTTGTTACTTACAATTACAAATACTGTAAATATTATTTAAAAAGTAAATTCTGTTTGCAATTGTTTGGATACACTCTAATTTAATAGGCTAATTCTGATAATTTTATGCCAAGTCAAATTGTCCATAGTCATATTTTATGTTCCTAAAGTGACAGAATGAGTTTCAACCTGTAAAAGGTAGGGACAGGAGCACTAATGTAGCATTTTTTTTTCAGTTTTTCTGAAAATTTCCATGTTTTCCCTGAACCTCAAAATTTGCGGTAATCTTAACATCTCAACCCCTCCCCCCACCCTCTCCCTCTTTCTTCCTCAGAGGCTCCTTCGGCAACTGTGTACCCCCGGAAACCTGTGGAGCTGGGGGAGCCCAACGTGCTCATCTGCTTCGTGGACGGGTTCTTTCCCCCAGTGCTGAACATCACCTGGCTGAAGAACGGGCAGGTGGTCTCCAAGGGCGTGCAGGAGACCGGCTTCCTCCCCAGCCAGGACTGGACTTTCCGCCAGTTCTCCTACCTGCCTTTTGTCCCGGAGGAGGGCGACCTCTACGCCTGCCAGGTGGACCACTGGGGCCTCCGGGAGAGCCTGATGAAACCCTTGGGTAAGCAGGAGGTGGCCTCCTCTGGGTAGAAGGTTCCTCAGATCTAGACTTGGGCAGGCCCACCCAACTGGAATTCTTTCATTTCAAACAGAGCAGAATTGCTCCCCTCCCCCCATGGGGAATCTGAGGAGTTTCCCAAGCATGATTTTGAAGGTGAGGTGGTTTCCCCCTCCCCAGGCCCTGTTGGGCACCTTGGAGAGCTCATGATGTTTCTTCAGCATCTGATCTCTTGTGAGGGATCTCACCTCAGGATAATGATATGTAATCTAACTTCTGGAGACCTTATCAAGGTTTGCAGTAAATAATTATTCCAGTCAGGATTTCTTAATGTTAAAAAAAGCAAAGTGTTCTGCTTCTATACTACCCCATACCACTTCAAGTAGCCCCTGGGTGGTTTGCAGTGTTTAATTACAGTATACAGGCTACACATTGCCCCCCTCCCCCCAGCAAGCTGGGTCCTCATTTTACCAACCTTGGAAGGATGGAAGGCTGAGTCGACCATGAGCCGGCTGCTACCTGGGATTGAACCCCAGGTCGTGGTACAGGCATTTAACCACTGCACCACAAGGCTCCTTACACAGTGTGATGTCATGGGACAATCTTGTCCTAGGTATTAGCATTGTGTAGCTGATATGGGAGGGGGGCTTTTATGGGTGGGGGGATGGACATATCAAAAACCTAGATCAGTGGTGGAAAACTTTTGGCCGTCCAGATGTCTTGGGCTACGACTCCCACAGTCCTTTGTCATTGGCAATACTGGCTTGGAATTCTGGGAGTTGTGGTCCAAAACATCAGGAGGGCCCAAGGTTCACTACCACTGATCTAGATGGAGGTACAGACATTGACATAGAACCCATCCTGACCAGGGGCTCTCCCCTCTTTCCTCTCCGTTCCTCCCCCAGACGTCAAGAAGCCCACCCCCATCTCTGAGACGCCAGAGGACGTGGTCTGTGGGTTAGGCCTGGTCTTCGGCATTTTTGGCATCGTTGCCGGCTCTATCCTCTTCTCCAAGGCCTGGAAGATGAACGAGCCCACCAACCATCGCAGGGGCGCCATGTGAGTCGAAGGCAGTGCTGTTCTGTCCCACCCACCCACCCACCACACACACACACACACACAAACGCACACAGGCTCTGGGAAGGCTTTATGGACCCCGAAGGGTTTTTCCACTGGGCGGAAGGGAGGAGCTTGGGTGTCGTCCTGGCCAGAGGGTGCCCTGGTACCAGGCCTTTCCCATGCATCATACATAAAGCAACATGTTCTGCCTATATAACCACCCCATACCTATTCAAGTAGTCTCTGGGCAGTTTACCATTTAATTACAGTAATGCAGGCCACACATTGCCCCCCCCCAGCAAGCTGGGTACTCCTTTTACCAACCTCGGAAGGATGGAAGGCTGAGTCAACCTTGAGATGGCTACTTGGGGGTTGAACCCCAGGTCGTGAGCACAGTTTTACCTGCAGGATTTGAAGGGATGTCATATTGAGGAGGGAACAGGTTTGTTTTCCATGGCTTCAGAGACTAGGACTCAGGGCAATGGTTTCAAACTACAGGAAAAGAGATTCCTTTTGAACATTAGGAAGAACTTCATGACAGTCAGAGCTGTTTGGCAGTGGAAGATGATGCCACAAAGGAGGTGGTGGAGTCTCCTTCTTTGGAGGTTTTTAAGCAGAGGCTGGATGGCCATCTGTTGGAAATACTGTGATGGGGGTTCCTGCATGGCAGGGGGTGTGGAGTAGATGGCCCTTGAGGCCTCTTCCAACTCTAGGATTCTGTGAGGACAGGCATTTAACCACTGCACCATGAGGCTGCATAAGTGAAGGTTTAAACCAGGCGAAGGTTTAACTCTCCATCATAGACCCCCCCCCCCCGTTGACTTCAACACTTCTAACCCCCTTATCTGGAAGATGATCCACCTGGATGATTAAGAATCTTCACAGACAGAGTCCAACCCCCCCTTGTTCTCCTTTGTTTTCCAGATAAACAGGACGGCTTCTCTCCGGGTGCCATTCCGTTCCGCCAGGACCTGCTTCCAAAGCGCACCCTCTTTTCCCCAGCAGCTCAAGGTTTCATGTTGAAACACCCGCTCCCCCACCCACCCCAAGCTTGAGATTGTGATCCTAAGGATGCCGGGGCAACGACAGGTTTTCTGCATGGAAGGTTGCCATTCTTAGAGTGCTAAATTCTCCCTCCAGCTGCTGGCAGAAAATCCTTCCACCTGGACACAGGCCCACCCTCTCTCCCGCCCTGCGAGGAGGCTCCTGGCTCGGAATTGGCCCTGGCCTTCTCTGTTTGGTTGGTCGGATGGTGTTGGAGAGACGCTCTGTCAGAAGGTTGGAGGGTTGCTCGATCATTCCAGGCATCCCATCTTGGCTGAGAGATGGGTTTGCTCTTTCTAGCTGCCTTCGCCAATGGTAATGGCTCCCAGGCAAAGTGTGGTTTTAAGCAGAAAGTGGCTCCAGGCTTGCTTCCCCCCCTCTCTCCCCCCTCCCATTTTTGAGTGATTCTTTGCTTGCTTTTCTTATACAATCTTGGGGTAGAATCAGTGCCACCTTTTTGTAGTATCTCCCTATGTTTCTAAAGGAAATTAATAAAATTCACATTTTGTGTAATGTGTTTTTGTTCTGCCTGTCTTGTTTCATGATCGCCAGAGACCCTGATGATTCCGTGGGTGGGGGTGGGGTGTCCCCTTCCTTCTCAGCAGTTCCTTAAGACCATTATCGTCAGTCATTCAGACATGGAAAGTATGGGGTGGGGAAGATGCTGGTGGCTACCCCGCCCGGTAACCGATGATGAAACAAATCCTGAGGCTCTGATTGGCACCCCGTTCTAGGAAAGTCCCAAATAGATAGAAGCACAGAGAACGCTGCGTCAGGCAAGTTGTGTGTGTGTGTGGGGGAGGAGTCCCTGGTGCAGATCAGGGGTCCTGAGATGGGGGGATGGATTGAGGACGTAGTAAGGATAGTTAGAGCTGTTCGATAGTGGAAGATGCTGCCCCAAAGGAGGGTGGTGGAGTCTCCTTCTTTGGAGGCTTTGAAGCAGAGGCTGGATGGCCATCTGTCGGAAATACTGTGATGGGGGTTCCTTCATGTCAGGGGGTTGGACTAGATGGCCTTTGAGGTCCCTTCCAACTCTATGATTCTATGATTCTAAGGGGAAGCAATGCATTTTCCTCCAGAGGCCAACTGTGAGGGCCAATTATGCCACTCCCAGGCTTGCTGGCCCTCAAGATATAAAAATGGACAGCTTTTGGCCTTGCAGCTTCCCCACCCTGCACTTTGCAATTGAGATATCTCTGCTGGTGGATCCATTTCTCAGGCAAGGTACATTAGGACCCCGGTATTCGCTGGGGATTGGTTCCAGGCCTTCCCGTGGATAATGGAAACCATGGATAACAGAGAACACTAAAAATCCCCAAAATATCTGTTTTATGAAAGTAGCTTGCTTTACAGCTGCCCTTTGTGACCGTAGCTTGCTTTGGCTGCTGAATTATTTATTTAATTCCCCCCTGCCAACCGTGGATAACTGAATCAGTGGATAGGGGGTCCTACTGTACACACAAGCTGATGGCCAGCCCAGCAAGTCGCAGCAGAAGCTGGGGGGGGGGGCAAAATAGACCCTCTGGGTCTCTCCAACCCAGCTCCCTTCTCCTGGCTGGGAAACCTGCCACCAGCCAGAAGCCCTGCGTGAACTCCAGAACCAGTGGGCCGTGCTGTGCCTCTCTTCCCCAGCGTCTAGAAGTCCCAAGACCGGTGGGGCTTTTTCCTTAGGAGGCATCGGAGGGGGCCCCAAAGAGACCCAGTCCTTGGGAGACGTTGTTTTCTGGCGAGGCAACAAGACTCGTTTTGGCCCCTTCGCTCGGCTGCCCTCCCTTCCTCCCCGGGAGACTCTCTCCGGAGGGGGGGGGACGCCAAGGGTGGGGGTGGGGGGGCGCTCAGGTTTCGCTTCCCGACGCCTCCATCCTGCGCTTCCCAGCCTTCAGCGAAACGAAAAAGGGAAGCCGGCCCGATCCAAGCGGCTGCGGTCGGCATGGAGGGAAGCTCCGCCTTCTCTCCAAAGGAGGTCCCGCTGGACTGAAGGGGGTTTTACTCCCTCCTCAAGGACCCCCCCCCCTCGAGTCCAGCCTTTCCTTTCTTCATTGAGACCAACCGGAATGAAAGCTCAGCTCTTTTTGGTTGGACCAGCCTCTCGACTTGTTTCCGGGCATTTCCAGCGTTTTTTATTTATTTAATTCCTCCATTTCTCCAGCAATTCACAGAGTGACCGTCTCAGAAGCGCCTGGGTCTGCTTCAAACGACACGCTTCGTTCCCTGCCTGCCCCTCCAGGGACTGAGATGCTTTGAAGCAGCACCTCCCCCACAGGAGAAATGCGATCGATTCCCTGCGTGCATCTTTTATTTTATTTTATTTTATTACAGTGGACCCTTGTATAACAAGCAACTTGTATAACATAAAATGTGTACAACATAAAAAAATTCCAGAGATAGGGGAAATTTGCTTAACATAATTGCCTATGGGGAAAATCCGTACAACATAAAAATGGGATCACTCCGTTTTCAATGCATTCCTATGGGAATTTGTATAAAGGAAAATTTGCTTAACATAATTTTATTTGGAACGAATTAATCCCTTTATACAAGGTACCACTGTATTATTTTTGGCCTTCACCAAAAATAATAATAAAGAGAGGAAGAGAGCTGGGTTTGTAGGTTTGCGGGGGAGCTTTCTCCCCCCCCCAAGCTGTGTGGGCCAATGAGAAAAAGGCTTCAGCGCTGACCAGCCAGTTGCCAGGCAAACCGGCCCCGCCCCGCAGCCTCCCTGGGAGAGAAAAGCCGAGGCAGAAGGGAAACCCCCTCCCGGATCGGGAAAGTTTCTGGAGTGCCCTGCCTGACGACTGATGACGCTCCCTGGGCTCCGAGTTCTGATTGGTCCCTAGGAAGAGAGTTATCTCTCTCCCCCCCTGCGCGGGTGGGGGCTGAGGCCAGAAAGTCCCAGTCCGGACTAGCTGGGGGGAGGAAAAGCCGAGCAGGGGCGTCCTTGTTGTCTTGTGCTGCCCAGGGGGAGATTTATAAGGCTTGCGATGGGCTCTGTAGTCCTTCAGGGTGCCGCGATGATGGGGATGTTTGTCCTGGTGGTTTGCCTGAGGGCGGCGAGGGCGGAAGAGCCCCCAGGTGAGTGGACGCCCTTCTCCCCTGGAGGTGGTTATGGGGTGGGCGAGAGCCTCAGTGGGGCAGGGAACCCCGCTCAAGAGCCCCCCCCGTCGCCAGTGGGGCAGGAGGGCGGGGGGGGCTCCTTCTGAGAGTTCTCTGTGAGGAGGAGCAGGAGGGGTGATGGGGATTTTTATTGGGGGAAGAGGATTTTGGGGTGTATGTGTGAGGCCGGAGATGGAGGTTCCCTTAGCTCGGGGGTCTGCAACCCGCGGCTCCGGAGCCGCATGCGGCTCTTTGGAAACTTTGCCATGGCTCCGGGAGGTTCCCCTCGTGAAAGGGGTCCCGCGGCATTTAAACTAGGACCGCGGGGGAGACTCCAGCTCGCCGCCGCCGCCGTCCTCCTTGTCGTCATCTTCCTCCTCCTCCTCCTCCTCCTCCTGCTGGTGCTGCTGCAGCCGCTGCTGCCACCACCGGTGCGCCGCCGCCTCCTTGGCCGTGGCGAAGGCTCCCAGGCCGGCCAGGGCCAGGATGGCGGCGGCGGCCTTAGAGGGGCGGTGGGGGTGGCATCAGTGGCCGCCAGGGTCTCTTCCCACCACGGGGGTCAGGGGCCACTCAGCAGCAGCAGCAGCAACAGCAGGAAGTCACGCGTGTTGGTAATCCTCCTCCTCCTCCTCCCCTCCTCCTGCCACCAGCCCAACCGCCGGCAGTGGAGGAGGCGGTGGAGGCGGCGGCGGCGAGGGGGAAGCGGCCACAATGGCCGCGCCTGCCCAGGAAAAGGGCAAGGAGAGGCGGCAGCGGCCAGGCCCAAGCAGCCGGTCGGTTCGTAGTGGTGGTGGCGGCGGCGGCGGCGGCCTGGACGGACAAAAAGGGGGTCCGAAAGTGGAATGGAGGAGAGGACCGGGGAGATCCATGGTGGCCCGACGCGCCACTCGCCCTCCTGCTTCTTTCAGCCTCAGCGTCCCTTGGAAGGCGACGGGGGTGACCGCAGCGCCTGGTCGGGCCTCCGCCGCATCACCCGCCCCTTCCCTCCGTCTCCTTCACAAGCCAAACTTTGCCCACACACGCACACACACCACGGCTGCAAGAAGGGTGTGTGTGGGTGTGTGGGTGTGTGTGTGGAGAGTGGTCGCCGCTCTCCCGCTTCCAAAAAAAGGGACCAGCCGCGGGGTCGCAGGCCCGTCCTTTCAACCGCTGAGGCGGGCACCGCTCCCTCGCCTCTGGCTGTGGGACCGTGGCGGCGGCGGCGCTGGTAGGCCCGGAGCGTGGGCCATCGCCTCACGGAGCCTTGAATGGCGGCTGGCCCGGCGCCCGGTTGCTGAGGCGCAACAGCGAGAACGGCGGCGGTTGTATATATTTGTTTTAAATGTCACAATGGTTTTGCGGCTCCCAGTTTTTTTTTCCGTCGGAAACGGGTCCAAGTGGCTCTTTATGTCTTAAAGGTTGCAGACCCCTGCCTTAGCTGATCCTAGCCTGACAGGTAGATGGGCGGTATTTATTGAGAATATTTGTTACCCTGCCTTTCTCCTTGGAAAAGGACCCAAGGTAGCTTACAATAATGAGGGACAATACGCAATCCAGAACATTTTAAAGACATATTCTAGTTTATGAACAAGGAAATAAAAGAGGCATCTTAGAAGATTTAAGAAGTAACCTTAGAGTTGCAAAGAGCACGCAAAAAGAAAAGAAAATAACCACTTGGGAGGCCGCCTGAGGCAGGAAATGCAGCCCGGGGTGGGGGTCGGGAGTGCTCAGAAGTCGTCTGGCTTCTGGGGGGGGCAGGGTGGTCCCATGCACGGACAAGGGGAAGGAGGAGGATGGACAGACGGACATATCGGAGTCCCCTGGATTAGAGGCGTCGGGAAGCGAAACCTGAGCGCCACCCCCCCCCCCCCACACACACACCGCACATGCTTCCCACTCACAACCACCCTTGGCGCCTCCCCCCCCTCCGGCGTCCTTTGGGGGAAGAGAGTCTCCCGGGGAGGAAGGAAGGGAGGGCGGTCGAGCGAAGGGCCAAAGGGAGTCTCCTTGCCTCGCCGGAAAACTGGATACAAGGGAGGCGGTCTCTGCATGTGTGTGTGTGCAGACTCGAACTCGGGTCTTTCCTCCCCGCCCCTTCGCCTACACACGCACATGCCAACTCCACCTTTGTCTTTTAGCCTGTTTCATGCAACCCGCTAGGAAATCCGCCTTGGGTCCTTTTCCAAGGAGAAAGGCGGGGGTAATAAAAAATACTCTAATAAATAAATAAATAAATAAATAAATAAATAAATAAATAAATAAATAAAT
>JAHTLZ010000347.1:213435-225711 GCA_023846285.1 Phrynocephalus versicolor
AATAAATAAATAAATAAATAAATAAATAAATAAATAAATAAATAAATCTTCAGGCAGGAGCCGCCCCTGCCCGTCATGTGAAAAGTCGGCGGGCAGCAAAGCCTCGGGAGACCTATGCGCACCCCGCGCTGTTCTGTCTCTCTTTCCCTCTCCTCCTCCTCCCCAGAGCATTTCGTGTACCAGAGGACGGCCGAGTGCTACTTCACGGCCAACGGGAGCCAGGCGGGATCGGGGCCTCCTTCTCCGCAGGTGCGCTTCCTCGACCGCTACGTCTATGGCCGGCAGGAGTTCGTCCGCTTCGACAGCGACCGCGGGGAATACGAGGCCGTCACGACCCTCGGGGAGCCCGACGCCCGGTACTGGAACAGCCAGAAGGACATCCTGGAGTACAAGCGGAGGGCGGTGGATCGGTTCTGCCGGCACAACTACGCGATCTACGAGCCCTTCGCCCAGAAGCGGAAAGGTGAGGGGGGGCAGATGATGATGATGAGGAGGGTCGGATGGGGAATGTGAATGGGGGGGCGCAGTGGGGTGGGGAGGGGTGCCTGTGTGAGAGAAAAGACGGGGGTGTCCTATTCTCACCCCCCCGCCCCCGCCCCCCATTTCCAATGAGTCGGGGATTGTGCGCCCATTTGGGGCAGAGGTCTGTGGTCAAAGTCCCTCCCATCGATGGACTGACTGATTGAGCGACAGAGTGATTGATTAGGAAGGGTTTATTCCGAGGAATGTAATCCTGAGCAGAGCAAGGGGGCGAGAGAGATGGGGGAAAGGCAGGGGGACTGAGCCCCCTCCTTCCGCCACCCACCCCCATCGCCCCCTCGGGCTTCAGCAGGAGTCCCTTGTCATCTGCGATGGGTCACCAGCCCAGTCCCAAGCTTTCCCCCTCATCCTGTTGAGTTGTGGAGTTATTGTTTCTCCCGGTTGTTGCGTTTCGATTTAGGACCAGCACAGGTCAGGCTGGAGCTGTTCCGGATAAATGGATGATGGATATCTTCACTCAAACCGCACTGAATGGGCTTTCCTCCCCTGATCCCCTCTTCCCTCTGGGGATGGGAGGGCAGTGCCTCCAGGGGGTAACGTTGAAATAACACATACAACACATCACAAGGGATACCCTCTGTGTGGGGGTTCCCTCTTCCCCTCATGCAGAGTCAACTGGGCCATTTTCATCTTTTAAAAAAACCCTCGAAAGGACAAAAGAAGGCAGAAGGCTGAGCCCTTGGGTGGCTTTTGTCACAAACTTCAAGGGGGTGGGGGAGAAAGTGTAACCCTTAAAGTTCTCTGGGGCTGTTTGCTTACATCAGTGTCTCGAACCTTGCAAACATAAGAGAGTCTTTCCTTACTCATCATCAGGCCAGGAGCAATTATATAACAACCAGATACTGCAATTGGTGGAGCCAACTCCGGAGTAGCAGCACAAACACAGGCGATGCTTGTAGAATTCAAAGTTCAAGCGTCCTTTCTCAGTTCGGATTCATGTAAAAACCTCAGACCTCTTCCTCCTCTGGGTTGGCTGCCCAAAACTTTAGAAGAATTGGCACCACCCGTGGAAACTTCAAAGCCCTCGAATAAAACAGCCGTTCAATTGCATGAAATCGTGATGAGGATTCACTCCCTCCAAGACACACACACACACACACACACACACACACACACAGAGAGAGAGAGAGAGAGAAAGAGAGAGAGAGAGAGAGAGAGAGAGGAATTACACATAGACCAACTTGGCAAGACCCTTAGTCATCCAAGGGGCCCACGGGAGTTGCAGACTCCCTTCAGTTCTCTAGCTCTTTCTGATTCAAACCTCTTACTCACAGCCCTGTTCTTCCTTAGTCCCACCCCTTTGGGTTGAACTAAGCAGGTTTCCCTGGGAAAGTAGAAGGGAATGGGTGGGAAAGATACCAGCATCCCACGAAACAATAAGCTTTGATCTGGAAGTGGGTGAGTTTTTTCTGGGTTTCTATTGACAGGTAGAGTATTTGGGCCGAAGGGGTGGATGGTCCCTTCCCTCCTCCCACCGGTGAAATCCTGGCCCTCCTTCCTCCTGTCTCCCGTTTCCTGACATGTGCTCCACCCCCCCTTCCTCTGCCCTCCTTCCAGTTCAGCCCCTGGTGGAGATCACCCCCTCCGAGAGCTCTTCCGCCCACCACGCTTTGCTCATTTGCAACGTGGACGGCTTTTTCCCCTCCAAGATCAACATCACCTGGTTCCGGAACGGGAAGGAGGAAGAGGAGTCCCGCGTGTTCACCACGGACCTCATCCGGAACGGGGACTGGACCTTCCAGATGGCGGTGCTGCTGGAGGCCCAGCCGGAGCGGGGAGACGTCTACGCCTGCCAGGTGGAACACGCCAGCTTCCCGGAGCCCGTCTCCGTCCAGTGGGGTAGGGATGCCATCTGAGGTTTAACCCCTCCCCCCAACCTCCCACCCATCCTCCTAGCCCCCTAATGGAAGTTTGGTGCTTGTTGCATAATGGCACTTGTAGTCCCAGCAGAGAGAAATATGTGAAGATTCTCCGTCATCCAGGTGAGCTCAAGAAAAGAAGTCCAGTTGCCACGACTCAACCTCCAAACAAGCAAGGAGGAATCTACCAATAATTCCCTTGATCTGCTCAGCGTGGCCATCCGGTGCAGCTTGCAGTTGGAAATGATCCAGCAGGTCCCCCAAAATACACACTCCCTCCACAGCTTAGAAATACACCAGTTTATGAAAGAGAGCACGTACAGGCACTGCTTTAAGATTAAAAATAAATGATCTTGACTCACAGCAATTACTTGCAAATGGCAGGTAGATTCTTGGTTGCAGTAGTAAACTAACAATGGGTGCTTTTACACGACCTCTAAAATCTGCCTGCAACTTAAATTCGGACCAGAGATCGTGGGGGTTTGTCCCTCTTCCTGTGTTCCCACCCTTCCGACCTCCATTGCTCCTATCTACGGTGAGGGGAGGGAGAAAAAAAGGGAGAAAAGAATGCAGGCTCACCTCCACTTACCTCCCTCCGAGCAGCCCCTAGGGATTCTTGACTCTTAAAGGGGCATCAGGTGCTAAGAAACAAACAGAAGGTGAGGGGAGCCCAGCATCCACAGCTTTATAACCTGCATCGGAAGATTTTTTTACCTCCGGAAACCAGGTACTTCTAAAGTGTGTTGGGGCGCACTTAGGTGGGCGTGGCTGTACTTAATTTTTTTTAAAGTCCGCAGCTGGTGGGAAAACAATTTTAAGCTCTGGATCTGGGAGCCCTTTGCCTCGGATTTTAGGGGTCGTGTAAAAGCAGCCAATGTCAGGTCCTTTGGAGGTTATTATCAGATAGGATAAAGGTAAAGTTAAAACAATGAAAAACAAAACAAAAGGGGTTCTCTCGGGCTGCATGGCTTGAGGAACAAGCAAGGGGGACATGAGGAGATGCCTAGCACAGAATCCTCCTCCTATCTTGTCCCAGAAAGAAAAGTGAGAATCCAAACAAAGGCTGTAAACAACTTAAGTGACAAAGGCAAGGTTAGCTTTTCCCTCCAATAAAGAGGCATTCGTTAATTGGTCAGTGAAAGGAAGAGGTAAACAAACAAACTACCCAGTAGGCAATATAGAGGCTGCCTCCTTCCTCTCAGCAAAGGCATCAATTGTGCTTGCCTGTGGAATTGCAAGCTCCAACACCCCAACCTCCTTTCCCCCCTCCCCAAAATTGGCCTCCTCTGTCCTCTCTGGGAAGCCTTCATGGTCTCCCTTGGGTCTCGCTCTCTGTTCCCCCAGAAGCCCAGTCGAAATCGGCCAGGAGCAAGATGTGGACGGGGGTCGTGGGCCTCGTGATGGGGCTGGTCTTTGCCGCTGCCGGTGTTTCTCTCTACCTGAAGAGCAAGAAAGGTGAGGGGGAGAATCTGGGGGGGGGGGTGGAGAGGGGGGGAGGGGAGGGTCCTCCCCCCCTTCATGAAAGACAGACACGGGCAGAGTCCATTTGCAACCAGGTCACATCCAGAAGCTTCTCTGGGCAGGAGGGGGGGGGACACCTCCAGGCAACATCCTCTGCCACCTCAGCTCCAAAATGGCCTCACTGGTGCCACTGTGGACAGATGGGACCTGTAGTCTCACAGAACTTTGGACGGGGGGTCAGGATTTTACCCATCTCTGACTTAAGGGCACCTGCAGCCTTCCTGAAATGCAAAGAATGAGTCTTTCTGCTCTCCCATTTAGTTCTGGTGGTGGTGGTGGTGGTGGTGGTGGTGGGGAGGGAGGTATTTTGAGATGCTCCTTGAGGCTGTAATGAACCGTTATGCTCTTTGTATTCTCAAATGCTTTCATGGCTGGGATCTCATAGTTGTGAGTTTTTTGGGCTGTTTGGCCTGATGTTACACCAGACTCTGTGATGCCGGTATCTTCAGAGGACAAGGAGCTCAGGGGAACTAGGAGTTCTCTCTGTACTCTGGGATAGAGAGTGAGCATAAAGAGAACTCCTAGGTCCCCTGAGCTCCTTGCTCTCTGAAGATGCTGTCCATAGAGTCTGGCGAAATGTCAGGAAGAAAAACTTACAGAACCAGGCCAAACAACCCGAAAAACTCACAACAACTATCGTTCTGCTCTTCTTTCCCCAGGTCAAGCTCTTCCTCAGCCTACAGGTAACTTTTCTCTTTTCCACATAAAAACCTCCATCCTCCCCCTCTTCCAAGCAGCCCATGGCCTTCCCTTTCCAGCCATTTGTGATATCGAGGCCCTATTGCAGTGATGGTGAACCTTTTAGAGACTGAGTGCCCAAACTGCCATTCAAAACCCACTAATTTTTTGCAAAGTGCCAATACAGCAATTTAACTTGAATACAAGGTGGCTGTGAAGGAGTGATGTCAGGTACCTGCAGAAAGGGCTCTGAGGGCCACCTTTGGCACCCATGCCATAGGTTCACCAACACTCGCCTATTGCAATGGTGTGAATCTTTGGCACTCCAGAATGGTTTGGACCACAACTCCCACAGTCCTTTGTTATTGGCCGTCTAGGCTTGGAATTCTGGGAGTTGTGGTCCAAAACATCTGGAGTGCTGAAGGTTCACCCTCACTGGGGATGTTTTGCCTTGGATGAGATGAAGGCACCTTGAGTCAAGGCTGCAGAAGGCAGCTAATTAACGAGGTGCCAGTGTTGAGCCCGGTCACAAGCCAGTCACGCCACCCACATGACTGGCATCTTGTGAATACGCTGCACTTTGCCTCCACAACTTATGTGGTTTCTTTTAAGCCAGAGAAAAACCTCAACAGAATTCCCACAAACACACACCTTGTTCTCTTCTGACACTCTGGTTTCATCCCATCACAGTGAATGGGCAGCAGATATTTCCATCTTGGAGGGTCTTGCCTTCAACAGCAATCCCCTCCCAAAAAAAAAAATTCTCTTCCTATTTCTTCCCTCCTTTGATGCACTGGAAGCAGACTCATTAGTTTGCACAAGCATTAGAGGTTCTCACATCCTTCACAGCACAATCTTCAGCGAACTACCTGCATCTCAAAGATAATTTCACCCAGAGGTTCAACTCCCACTGCCTTTCTTACAAACCACCTCGATCTCTCCCCCCCCCATCTTTTTATTCTGAGGCCATGTATACACATATTTTCCGTATTTTATCCCTTTCTCTTTTATGTCTGATGCAGTGGACTTCTCCATGAAAGCTCACATTAAAACAACATACAAGTTAGTTTTTGAGCTCCCACCACATTTTGGCCTACTTTTATTTTTATTTATTTTTATTATGTTTTCACTTAGAGAGTTATTAAGTGTATTAGTTCTGTCAAGAGACCATTCTTTCAGGGTGGAGCTTTTCTCCTCCTCCAGAGACTGGCCATGATCCTGATCGTTGCGCCTGGTGCTGCTTTGCTTAATTAGTTAAATTGGCCCTAAAGGACCCATTTTGAAGACAGGCCTTTGGGGCAGGGAAGGTGGGAGGCAGCCTCACCTTCCCTCCCTCCCTATTGGGCCCAGATTGATTTTTATTTTTCACCAGTATCCCCCTCCCCCCATTAACTCAAATGTCGGGGGGGGTATTCTTATAAGAACATGAGAAGAGCCCGGCTGGATCAGGCCAATGGCCCATCTAGCTCAGCTTCCTGTATCTCACAGTGGCCCCACCAGATGCATTTGGGAGTGCATGAGACTAGATCTCTGTCTCCTGATACCACTCCCCTGCATCTGGCCCTTGAAGTACACCAGTTTTAAGCCGGGAGATTACACATGTCCATCATGGTTTGTAACCTGTGATGGACTTCTCCTCCAGGAATCTGACCAATCCCCTTTTGAAGGCATCCAGGCCACATGCCATCCCCACCTCCTGTGGCAGGGAGTTCCACAGACTAACAACACGCTGGGTAAAAAAAAAATTCCTCTTGTGTGTTCTTACTCTCCCGGCCCTGAATTTGAGTGGATGTCTCCTAGTTCTGGTATTTTGTGAGACAGAGAAGAGCTTCCCTTTATCCACTTTAGTCACGCCCTGCATTATTTTTTACATCTCAATCATATTCTCCCTCAGGCGCCTTTTTTCCAGACTAAAGAGCCCCAAATGTTTTAGCCTTTCCTCATAGGGGAGGTGCCCCAGCCCAGTAATCATTTTAGTTGCTCTCTTCTGCACCTTTTCCAGTTCCACTATGTCTGTTTTGAGATGCGGTCTCCTCTCCTCTCCTTTCCTCCTCCTACAGCGCTTCTGAGTTAGACTTCAGCCTCCCTCCGGATCCAAAGTAGAGCAGGAGAAGCTTCTCCATTCTTTTTATCCCCATTGCCAAGGACTTTCTATTCCTCAAAGAGAAGATGAAGCTTTTTTGGAAGAGGGCATGGAAGAAATGGGAAAAGACCATCGCAGGCAGCCTGATCTTCCCCAACTTCAGAAAGACCAGCTACTGCTTGCTGTTTTAATCTCTAATTTACTGCATGGCAACCTTATGAATGAGTGACCTTCAAGATGTTCTATTTATCCCCTCTTGGGGACTCAAGGTGGTGGCTTTCCGGACGGAGTCAATCCATCTCCATTCTTCCTCAACTCCTGCTGCCTTCTACTTTCCCCAGCCACTGTCGTGCTTAAAAAGCAAAAATTACAAGCTCTGCTATAGGGTGTTTGGTTTGGTTTGGTTTCCCCACCCGGCAGCATTTGTCTTGTCTGTCACCAGTCATGACATCCTGCTTATATATATATATATATTTTAAAAAATCCCCTCATTTGTCTTGTACTTGCACTGAGTTTTCCCAAACTGCACTTTTAGAGCAATAAAAAACTTTTGTCATGCTGTAAAGTCACTCTGAGATCTTTTACACGGCCCCTAAAATCCGCTGCAAAACACTTGCAGATCCGGAGCATAAAATTGTTTTCCCACCAGCAGCGGACTTTAAAAAAAAAACAAAGTACGCCCACGCCCACTTAAGCGCGCCCCAGCAGACTTTAGAAGTACCTGGTGTCCGGAGGTAAAAAATTATTCAATGTGGAAGGCTCTCCTCGCCTTCTGTTTGTTTTTGTTGTCCCCGCCACCCCTTTAACAGACAGGAATCCCTATGGAATGAAATTCACTGCTGGTGTATCACAGAATTGATTGAATGATTGATTGTATCACAGAATTGATTGATTGATTGATTGATTGGTTGGTTGATTGGTTGGTTGGTTGGTTGGTTGGTTGGTTGGTTGGTTGGTTGGTTGGTTGGTTGGTTGGTTGGTTGGTTGATTGATTGATTCGATCGATCGATCGATTGATCAATCGATTGATCAGAAGCATCCATGCAACTGAAGAGCCCTTTCCCCAAAAGGGAGTGACTGCCTTATTCCTCTCCTGCCACAAACAGAAGAGTATCTATTTTTTTGCTGCCCCCTGCCTGTTTTGTGACAATCCCCCACCTCCCCGAAGTCCACCATTGCTAAGGGGTGCCCCATGCCCTCTAGAATTCGGCTGTTCAGCTAGTCCCCCAAGCGGCTGGAAAGCTGAGTGGTTAAAGTCTCTGGATGATGGACAGACAGAGGTTGGGAGTTCAATACTCCTCTTGGCTTCTTCCAGAGGGGCTGGGCTGGGATGATCCAGGGGAGTGGGGGAGATAATCCCTTCTGGTTTTGCAGTTCTGAGAGATGATGAAAAGGGGAGAGGGCACATTGATTCCTTCTTTGGGAGTGTTGGAAGATGAAACAGCTTTGTTTAGTTCTGTCATGGCCTCAGTTTCCCTTTTGGGTTGGGGGCCATGATGTAGACTGGCCAGAAAGAAGAACAAAGGGGTGGTGGTTTGTCTTGGGTCAAATCAAGATCCAGTGGAGACAAACATATTGAAACTGAGGGGCACATCATGGGAAGGAAATAAGCAGACCATAAGAGCTGCCTAGATGCCATAGCAACATCCAATCTCACCTGATTTTGGAAGCTAAGCAGGGTCGGCCCTGGTTAGTACCTGGATGGGAGACCACCAGGGAATACCAGGTGCTGTTGACGCCTGGAGTAGGAACTGGCAAACCACTCCAGTATGCCTGCCAAGAAAAACTCCATGGACATGGGGTCATGAAGAGTCGGTCATGACTGTAAATGTGTCTCACACTCAGTCAAGAAGTCCTAATTCACCAGAAAGTGAAGGTTTAGGAGGGGACAGAGAGAAGAGACATGGAGAATATGAAGAAGATCAGATGTCTGAGGAGGTGGAGGAAGAGGTCTTGCCAAGACGTTCCACAAGAACAAATTTTGGAGTACCACCTCAGAGGTTCTCGATTAATTTTGTATAGTTTGAGCCTCAAACCTACCAAGAAGTGTTAGAGTTGCCACAACATGAACAAAGATTGTGGAGAAAAGCAATGGAATCTGAATACAATTCACTTAAACAACATAATGTCCTCACCCCTGGTAAGCTGCCAGAAGGCCACAGTGCTATTGGTTGCAGATGGATTTATAAAGTGAAGAAGGCATCAGATAATTCTACAGAATGCAAAGCAAGACTGGTTGCACAAGGGTTTTTGCAACAGAAACATGTAAATTATGATGAAATCTTTGCTCCAACAGTTAAAGAAGACACATTTAGAATGGCATTGTCCATTGCTGCTTCTAAGAAATACAAGATACACCATTTTGATGTTTCTACAGCATAGCTCAATGCAGATCTGGAAGAAACAATATATTTAAAGCAAATCCCAGGATATGAGTTGCAAAATCCAAACTTAGTGTTGAAATTAAATAAAGCACTTTATGACTTACATCAGGTGGCACATGCGTGGAACAAATGTTTGGATGCCAAATTAACTCAAATGGGTTTTACATGCAGTAAAGCAGATCCTTGTCTTTATACCAACGTTTTAATGGTATTGCTTGTAGTTGTTGATGATCAATGCTTGATTGTTCCAGATAATTCAGATGTAAAATGGTTCATGGATGAACTGGGTGCAGAAGTTCAACTTAAACATCTAGGCAAAATTCAAAACTACTTAGGTTTGGATATATACAAAGGCACCACAGGTAATTTCTATCTATGGCAAAGTAAAAACATAGAAAAGCTTCTGGAGAAATGTAACATGAAAAAGTGTAATCCAGTTTTCAATAGGATTTCCGATGATGAAGAATATATAAACAAGAGCAGTATCGGTCTGTTATAGGATCTCTTTTTTTTTAACCCCGCCTTTCTCCTTGGAAAAGGACCCAAGGCGGCTTTCCTAGCGGGTTGCATGAAAGAGGCTAAAAGACAAAAGTGGAGTTTGGCCGTGCGTGCCTGTGTGTGTGTGTAGGCGGGGAGGGGGGAGGGGGGGGAGGAAAGACCTGAGTTCCGAGTCTGCACACATAAATGCGCAGGGACCCCCTCCCCCCCTCCCTCCCTCCCTCGTTTCCAGTTTTCTGGCGAGGAATTGAGACTCCCTTTGCCCCTTCGCTCGACCGCCCTCCCTTCCTCCCCGGGAGACTCTCTCCCCCCAAGGACGCCGGAGGGGGGGCGCCAAGGGTGAGGTGGGGGGCGCTCAGGTTTCGCTTCCCGACGCCTCGATCCTGCGCTTACCAGCCTTCAGGGAAATGAAAGAGGGAAGCCGGCCCCGATCCAAGCGGCTGCGGTCGACACGGAGGGAAGCTCCGCCTTCTCTCCAAAGGAGGTCCCGCTGGGCTCAAGGGGGTTTTACTCCCTCGCCAAGGAGCCCCCCCCCCCCCCCAGTCCAGCCTTTACTTTCTTCATTGAGACCAACCGGAATGAAAGCTCCGCTCTTTTTGGTTGGACCAGCCGCTCAACTTCTTTCTGGGTTTCCGGGCATTTCCAGCGGTTTTTTTTTTAACTTTCTCGAAGCCCTTTCCACCCCCTTCCCCAGAATCTATGGGGTGGGGCTTCTTCTCTGGGGACAGGTCCATTTCCCCCCACTTCCATTCCATTCTTCTCTTTCCTTCCCCTCCCCCAACCCCCTAATCCTTGAAGACCAGTTTCAAGTGTTGCAGCTGACATTGTTTCTGGCAATTGTCAGATGCAACCCTGCCAGGGTGAGCAGAGTCCATTTCCACCCCATGGAAAAACCACCCATCCCAGGACTCCTTTTGATCCCACATAAGAACATATAAGAACCTAAGAAGAGCCATCATGCTGGATCAGGCCAAAGGCCCATTTAGTCCAGCTTCTTGGATCTCACAGTGGCCCCACCAGATGCATTTGGGAGCGCAGGAGACTAGATCTCTGTCTCCTGCTACCACTCCCCTGCATCTGGCCCTTGAAGGACCCTGTTCTTTAAGCCTGGAGATTACACATCTCCATCATGGTTTGTCACCTGTGATGGACTTTTCCTCCAGGAATCTGTCCAGTCCCCTTTTGAAGGCATCCAGGCCAGATGCCATCACCACGTCCTGTGGCAGGGAGTTCCACAGATTAACAACAAGCTGAGTGAAAAAATATTTACTTTTGTCTGTTCTCACTCTCCCAGCCCTCAATTTGAGTGGATGTCCCCTAGTTCTGGTATTTTGTGAGAGGGAGATGAGCGTCCCTCTATCCACTTGACTCATGCCCTGCATTATTTTGTATGTCTCAATTCTATCCCCCCTCAAGCGCCTTTTTTCCAGACTAAAGAGCCCCAAATGTTTTAGCCTTTCCTCCTAAGGGAGGTGCCTCAGCCCAGAAATCATTTTAGTCACTTTCCTTCCCACCTAACTGCCCACCCCCATGTTACCCTCCCCAAAGGTTCAGGAACTCCGGGGCGGGAGAGAAACCCTTTCGCCCCTGCCACCTGATCTGCCTCCAAGGTCAACGCTTGGATGGTGAAGGAAGTCAATTGGGGGGGGGGGGATGATTCCTATGAAAAATGATGGAGAGAATTTTCTCCCTGACATCTAGATCAGGCGGAAAGGCGCAGGACACCTGCCCTGGGCTTCCCAGTTGCTTAACTGGGTTTGGGAAGAGCAGCAGTTCCTGGAAGGGGTGACGCGAGGAACCCCCATTTCAGGCCGGGCTCCTTTTAGTGGTGGACTTCCCACCACTAAAAAAAAAAACAAATTGCACAGAAAAGCCTTCACACAAGTAGAGGGCCAAAAAGAGAGAGAGAGAGAGAGAGAGAGAGAGAGAAAGATGCACACAGGGAAACGAGTGCATTTCTGTGTGGGGGAAGCATCTCAATCACTGGAGGGGCAGGCAGGGAAAGAAGCATGTCATTTGAAGCAGGCCCAGGCGCTTGTGAGATGGTCACTCAGTGAATATCTGGAGAAATGGACCAGCAGAAGAATATTAAGAGGCGGAGGATGGAGATTGCAGCTCAGAGCTCTTCTGGTTGGCTGGTCCAGGCAGCTCCATCGGGCAGGGCCAGGAACTTGGGAGTCTGAAAGCCCCTTTCTTACTCTGGAGTCTGTCAAGCAAACAAGAGGGGAGGGCTTGGAAGGAGCTGTCCCGGGTGCTGAAACCATTTGCGAGGGAGCATTCAGGACCCTGGACAGATCCCACAGGTGGAAGGGGAGCCGGGAGTCCATCTATGCCTCCCTTCTGCTGGGCCAGCCTTCATGGGTGGAAAGGGCTTTGGCCTTGATCCACCTGCCCTTCCTCCCCCTCCCACGTTCCTTAACACACCCAGAAGCCATGAGCAGAACCCAGGACCCTTTGCTCTTCAGTGCTTGAGCTTAACAGGTCAGATGGAGATCACAGTCACACGTGATAAGAATTTATGGTTCCTTAAAAATTGCCACGCAGAGAGTTAGTTATATAGCAAGGGTTTTATTAGACATTCACAGGAATACAGAAATATAGAAATGTATCTATTAAATGAAGCAATTAAGCAGTACACAGAATCAGGTATGGTTAATAGGAATCCCTAAGCCTTTTAGCTTAAGGGTTCAGAGCTGCCTGGGTTGATCCACGC
>JAHTLZ010000348.1:0-11764 GCA_023846285.1 Phrynocephalus versicolor
GACCCTGACCCTGACCCTGACCCTGACCCTAGACCCTGACCCTGACCCTGACCCTGACCCTGACCCTAGACCCTGACCCTGACCCTGACCCTGACCCTGACCCTAGACCCTGACCCTGACCTCAAGGTATGACTGCAGCTGGACCGCCGCCACCCTCTCTATGACCTTGCCCACAAACGGGACATTGGCAATTGGACGATAATTACGGAAGTCGTCCATCGCAAGGCCTGGTTTCTTTAGAATGGGCTTAACCACCATCTCCTTCAGACGAAAGGGAAAAAACCCCTCGCTGAAAGAGGCGGTGGCGATGGCGGAAGCCTATTCGGCCATGGTCTCGCTGGCAGCTTTAATTAACCAGGAAGGGCAAGGGTTGAAAAGGTTGGACGCCGGCCGGCAATGCGCCATAGCCATAGAGGCCTCAACAGCAGAAACAGGCCCAAGCTCCTCCAACAGGCGCGACGAAGACGGACCAGCCACCGGGGATGCCGGGGCAGTGCTACTGAAACCGGAGTCAAAGCCGGCACAGATGGCCTCAATCTTAGTTCTAAAAAAGGCTGCAAAATGCTCACTACTGAAATCAGTAAGAGGAGGCCTAGCCAGACTAGGATTGGTGAGGTCTCAAACCACCCAGAAGAGTTCCGCCTTGTGGTTAGAGGCCTCACCAATTCTCACGGAGAAAAACGATGACTTGGCCTCCGTGATCACGTTGGAATAGCGACTAGTCTGGGAATCAACACCAGCCTTACTAGTAGCCGTCCGGATTTTTCTCCAGCTGCGCTCTAGCCTTCTCCTCACCTGCTTCATTGCCCGGAGCTCCCCCGTGAAGCACGGTGAAGACCGAGCTCGGCACTGGAGAAGGCGCTTAGGGGCGATCCGGTCTATGGTGTGGGCAGCTGTTTCAAACCAGTGGTTAGCCACAACCTCGGCCAGAGCACCAGTCAGTCCACCAGAAAGCTCCCCAAAGACCTCCTGGAACCGGTGAGGGTCCATAAGTCCACGGGGGCGGGCCAAAACAAGAGGCCGAAGGTCCCCGCGGGGGGGGGCGGGATCGCCAAGGAGAAAGAAAGCAGGTAGTGGTCCGACCATGACACAGGTAGAGAGACAAAGTCCCCCACCTCCAGACTCGAAGTCCCTGACATGGAGGAAAACACCAGATCCTGGGTGTGGCCTGACCTGTGGGTGGGACATACAACATGCTGGGACAAACCCATGGAAGCCATGGATTCCATGAACTCCAGAGCTGCACCGGAAAGCCCACCGCCGGCATGCACATTAAAGTCACCCGCTACCAGAAGGCGCGGGGACCTCAAAAGTGCAACCGCGATGAACTCCGAGAGCTCTGGTAGGGATTGAGCTGGGTTGCGGGGAGCACGGTAACCCAGTACAATGCCAAATTTGTCCCGCTGCCCCACTGACAGGTGCAGGCATTCTAACCCCTGGCTAACCAATGTTGAGGCCC
Organism: Phrynocephalus versicolor; assembly: GCA_023846285.1. Taxonomy (NCBI): domain Eukaryota; kingdom Metazoa; phylum Chordata; class Lepidosauria; order Squamata; family Agamidae; genus Phrynocephalus; species Phrynocephalus versicolor. Next base: position 1,460 of record JAHTLZ010000348.1, read on the forward strand.
TGCTAACATGAAGAGAATCTTGATGGACGATGGCGACTCCCCCCCTTCTGACCCCCCAACCTTCCCACCCCCTGAACCAGATACCCAGGTGGGCAAAGCTGGGAGAGCGAAGCCCCCCCATCCTCGCCCACCCAGGTCTCGGTAATAAAGGCCAGGTCAGCCCGCCCGTCAAAGATGGCATCATATATGACGGGGATCTTATTGCAGACTTACCTGGCGTTCAGCAGGAGATAGGAAAGGTTGGGGGCGCCGGGGGACTGACTCCTGGACACGTGGCAGGGAGCCGGGGGGTCAGAACGGGGGACAGGCACAAGTGGCCTGACCCGTGCTCTTCTTAAACGACTAACCCCACGACTACAAGCGTACCACCCACGGCCCGACACAGTCGGTATACGAGTCCCTGCAAACATGGCGGTCCTAGAGAGAGACAGAGAGAGAAAAAAAAACCTAACAACAATAAATTAATCTAGATAAAGTGCAATGTATGGCGGCTACAATCCACTACGGTAGACACCACCCACCATACAACTAAACATGAAATAAGAATTACTATAAAATACAATACAATACAATACTATACAATAATCCCAGTACAGTACAGAAGCTAACAAAATAATCATAAAAATACTGCCGCCAGAGAGGAGATGGAATCATGGGGGAGGTTTAGCGGGGGGATGCAGCAGAAAGCTGACAAGGGCATGGATAGGGAAGAGGAAGGGAAAGGGAGGGACACCCAACAAACCGCGGCTAATATACCGTCAGGATATATTGTGGTCGCCCGAGCAGGACTGCCGGCGACCACAATGGAGTCGGCGGCAAGGCACCGGCAACCAGTCCTCCGTCCCAGTTATTATTCAAGGCAGTCAACGGCGGCACAACGGCGGCCGACCTACCGCCCGGGAAATTGACAGGAGCAGTTCTCCGGCAACTGATCGTGGTGGAATCAGCGGCAGTACACCGGCGGCCGACCTGTCGCCCGAATAGAAATCGGCAGTAGTCAACAGCGACACGCCGACGGCCGACCTGCCGCCCGGGATGGTAAGCCGTGGCAAATCGCCGGCAGCCGGTCTGCCACCCAGGCAGATGAGCTGGGACGCCGGCCAAAGATAGAACGCTGCAAAGAGGTCGGCAGTTGGGTAGCCTGAATGAAAGCTGCCTGGGAGAAATGCTGGGCGCCGCCATGATGGAACTCCAAAGGAGCGGTGCCCAGGGAAACGCCGGCAGTCGAAGTGCTGCCCGCGCCCAGAGAAGAACACCAGGCGCTGCCATGATGGAACCCAATCGTGGCGCCACGCAAGGGAACGCCGGCAGCCGATAAGCTGCCCGAGACCTAGACGGCGGCTGAAACACCCGCAACCAGGACAGGCGGAGAAGAAAATCGCCTCAACTTCCACTCCGGGTCCAGGGCAGGACGAGTGGCGGCCAGGCCAACCACTCCCCAGCCCTCAGGACCGCCGGGGGGGATGACCCAGGTGGCCAACGGGTCCTTCCCGGAGCCGCGGGGAGACTCCCTGGAGTGCGGTGAATCCCGTGGAAAGGTGGGTGGGAAAGAAAGGGAAAAGGAGGAAAAAAGGAATAAAGGGGGGGGAAACAGGGGGAGAGGGGGCGAGGGGAGGGGACGCTCAGCAACAGCAAGCCGAACGCTCAGCAGCGGCAGGCGGTCCGCAAACTCGGAGAGATTACCGGCAACCGGTTCAGCGTAAATCCGTCTGCCGAAAAGATTACTCAATATACTGAGCCCCCTTAAGCCCCCGTAGCCCCCTACGAGCCTCCCACAACATCTCAGGCGGGATAAATTAAAAAAGAAGGAAGGAAATCATTAAAACATATTAAAACATATAACACAGTATTAAAATAAAAAATAAGATCAAATATAGTGGTCTAAAACAAAACAAAAAACAAAATAAAAATCATTTCGTGCCCATCTCTACTCATGGCTAAACTGATATTTCCAAGAGGAAACAAAATGAATTGGACTTTATTGACAAGTTACAAATAACCAGTTCACCAGGTCTAAGTGGTATCCTAATCTCAAAAAATTAAAGCAAGCTCTACCTCTTTTAGAGTCTTTGACAACAGTGTGTAGATAACAATAACCTAGTAGACATTGTTTACTTATACTTTATAGTGTGCTTTCCTCAGTTTCTCAATACTATCTTTTCTCTGCTGAATGAGGTCTTTTGGGATCTGCTGTTCTCTAGCTGGCTGCAGCACCAGAAGTTGGGAGTTTGAGCTAGCCGGTGTGGCCATAGGAAAGCAAATGCAAAGCACTTCTGAGTTTTCTTTACCTGGAAAACCCTGGAAGGGTTATAAATCAGGATTTACTTGATGGCACATAATTATTAGTAGTCCAAGGAAAGTATATTTTCTAGTCTTGGGCTGTCAGTTTCTAGCAAAAAGGCAGAACAGTTAACACCACTACTGCAGCTGCTATTTGGGTAGGTAAAATGTGTCCCTTCTGCTGCCTCCTATCACAGCCTATGCATGTGTGTACAAAGGTGCATTTCACTGATTTTTTTTTTTTACCAATGAAGCTGTTTGGATGAACAGCGAAATGTTTCTATCTCTCAAAAAGAAGTCCAGTAGCCATGACTCAACTTCCAGATACTTAGTGTAAAGGGCATCAACATGGAAACACATTTTAAAGCTGTCCGAAGGAAAATCATTCTCATAGTTAGTATCAGACCAACCTTTAGGCCCTCAGGGAATGAGGGAAGCCCACAGGGTCACAGTAAGTTGTAATGTTAACGTTAAACCAGAATTTGACAAGCTGAAACACACCTGAATTAAAAGCATTTTAAAACCACAGCACCTGTCATCTGTAATCTGAAGTTTTAGGCAGCAGATGCTGCAAATGACATGTGAGGTAAAACCACCACAAGCCAAAGCAGGCAATACTGTACAGACAGCATGTGACTTCAGCCGCAGGTTGCCACTGCATCCTGCTCCACAGGCCATTCTTCTAATTCTGGATTACATGAACCAATAATCTTTCATACAGACAGCAGCCCCTCCCCCCATCATTATACCAGCACAGAAAAGCAGAGCTTCCTACTGGCTGAGACACATGCTTTAACTATCTACCTATATATTTCATCTTGAAAATGTGTTTATTTTAAGAATGGTTTCATTAAATATAATTCTTTATATAATAAGACATCAGAACAAATAATATTTCAGAAGTTCTGCTATCTTTGCAATTTCTGTCAGCAACTGCTATGTGGAGGGCAATCTTGACAAATTATTATAACCACAAAAATAACAGATGTCTCATAAAATTAACTTTAATTGTTTCTCTCTGACCTCTATCAAGGAAGGAGGTCTCAAATTTGAGTCAGCAGGACTGGCTGCAGACTCTGCTGCTTGATAACAGTGACCTTGTGCTCCCAAGGGTGATGCTGAACAAGAAGATTATAATTTGGCATACAGCAAATGTGATTAATGACACAATAACTCAGCAAACATCACTTCAGCTTTATTCAGAGCTAAATGTAGTGAGACACCTTTGGGTCAAGAAGAAAAGAAAATCTTTCTTGGGTTAACAATTGAGGTGTCAACTGTGCATACATTTACCTATAGTAAGCCCATTACATGCTAAGCTGTTGTCTTCTGAGCTGACATAATGAGATTGTATGTCATGGCTTCAACAAAAGATTATACCAGCAAGGAGAGCTTGATTCCAGCCCAGTGACAAACTGGGGATGAAAATGAAATGTTTGTTACATTATCTGGAGACTCAGAACTCCAGCCGAAAGACAGTTCACCTCTGGGGATAGGGGATGAGGTGGCAGCCAGAGCTTCTCCCAGTTTCCAATAATTGTGATGATGATTGAGGGTAAATGAGGAAGAGGTAGAAGGTGGCTTTCTTGAATGCCTAAATCCAGGACTGACTGGACCTCAGAAAAACAACAACTAATTGACACAGTGAGTTATCTGCTGAGATATGTCATAATGGTAGCCAACCTCAGCAACTGTGACAACATCCAGAAAGAGAGAGAAAGACAGACACAGAGAGATGGGGTTCAGGTGTTCAGCTGTGAAGGAAGACTAGTGAAGAGTAGAGCCCAAGCAGTCCAGGGATATAAACCTCAGGCTAGTACTATAAGGATCAGTTTATTCATTGAGCCTACCTTCTCATTCCCTGGAGCTTGTATCTGATTTTTTATCACCTCAGAATCTTCTTGTCTACCTACCTTGTCTACCTCCTACTCAGAACTGCATGTTAGATCCTCTAACTTAAGTGCAGGGTTCTTCTCATTTGGCCTACAGGTATGTTACTGTCTGAAGAACTGGGCTTTTTCCTAAGCCTTAGGCCTGTTGTCTGACTGACCTCAACGTATAAATCATTTATCAATGGCTCAGTTCTTTGCTCCAGGGACTCAGCAGAAGCAGTTCTTTCTTACTGTAAAAATATCTACTATACAGGAATGAATGGGTCTCCTTACCACTCTGCTGTTCTGTAGATTGCTATGCTCAGTTGTGCCTGTTGTCCAGTGTTACTTGATTTTTTGAAAAAATATTTCTGTGAGGAAATGCCCCTTTTGAAATCCTGCAGTCTCTGTGTCGGCAAAGAAATTAACAGGAATGATTGGACTGGATTTTCTCAGGAGATGGAGAAAATGTCCAAGAATCCCCCAGAGAAGTGGTTTACCATTAGCAGTCATTGCAGCACCACATGTATTCATACTAGATATGGGCACGGAACGGCGAAATTCTCGTTTCTGTTTTTAGTTCTCGTTATCGTTACATAACAAGAACGGTAACGAGAATTACTCCGCTCCAGCTCGAACCCGACCCGAAAAAAAGACAAATTTGGTCAGGTTTGTCATTGTCGTTCATGGCATCGCGGGCTCGCGCGATGCCATTGCCAACAAGCAGCACAGAAAAAAAGTTTTTAAAAGTAACCCCCCCCCCCGATTCCCGGGCAAAAAGGCAGGCGAAAATATCCCTGCCTGAGTGAGGGCACCTACCAGAGGGGTGTTTTCTGGGGGGAGGGGGGGTCCCGGCCTTCCCCCTCTCCTTTCCTGGGCTGTCTCTCTCTATGCCATGCAGTGGGGGGGATCCAAAATGGTGACTGCAATATTTATTTTTAAATCATGGTCAAAAAACCCACCAAAGCACCAGAGAAACATGTGAAAATTAGGTATTTTAACTGCCTGAATTTTTATAGTAGCAGCAGTGGGTTTTTCTTGCAATAAAATGTCTCCATATATTTTATTTTATTTTATTTTTATTTTATTTTTTACACCTGCGCATGTGCAATGATGGGCTGGCCATGGGATGGGACCATGCAAGTTTTTGGAGCCATTCCACCAATCGCATGACCAGGTTTTGACTGAGACTTCTGGATGTGCCAGAGGGCATAAAAAGCCCACTAACCCTAACCCTAACCCTAACCCCTACTCTAACCCTAACCCATACGCCAGTACACTGTCCTCCTTAGTGGGTCAGAGGCACCCAGAGGTGCAGCCCACTAACCCACCCTAACCCTAACCATAACCCTAAGCCTGGCCCCCCTTACCCTAACCCCAACCCTAAGCATAACCTGTACACAAGTACACTTCCCTTCTTAGTGGGTCAGAGGCACCCAGAGAGGTGCCTCAGAGAGCCCACATTCCCTACCCCTACCCCTAACCTGTACGCTAGTACGCTAGTACACTTCCCTTCTTAGTGAGTCAGAGGCACCCAGAGAGAGAGGTGCCTCTGCCACTGACCCCAACCCTAATGTATTGTATGGTACGCGCTAATCGCTAAACGCTTCCCTTCTTAGTGGGTCAGACTAGAGGCACCCAGAGAGGTGCCTCCCAGAGCCCACTTACCCCAACCCCAACCCCAACCCCAACCCCAACCCTAAATGACAAACGACAAACGACAAACAGGAATGACAAATTTTTGAAAATTATCGCGACAAACGGAAACAACCCGAAACGGACCGGTTCCGACAAACGACAACTCGAAATGTCCTTTTTTCTGGTCGTGCCCATCTCTAATTCATACTTCTTGTTCTGAAAAGTGCTGTAGGAGGAGTTACCTTATGTAATTTTTGCTTTGGCCTTGATTGAAGAGGTGACTATACAATGAAAGATAAGACATGTACACACACACACACACACACACACACACACACACACACACACATGCAGTTCTTAAGAAGATTAATGCAACGATCCTAAACAGTACCCTTGAAAATTCCTCCAAAATTTCTCAACCTTTAAAATTATTTTTGAAAAATAATCAAAATGCTCATAAGAATAATCAAAATGCTCATGGGAGAATTTTTGGAACAGTGTCAGTTTATAGCACTTTTTGAAAACAAGAGCATGCATAGGCCTCCTCCAAAACGCAGGCATACTTATTATACCATTGTAAAAACAACTTGCATGTGGTAAAGTAATTGCTTTGAGATTCTTTTTCTCATTTTTGCGTAGATTTTGACCAATCTATTTGTTAAAATAATTGTCTCTCTTTTCATCATATCTATTTTCCCCTGTGTGCATTCATGACATCCTCGTCCATGTTCAACTCCCATGTTTTATCAATCCAAAAATAATAAGGTATCCACCAAATTAAGATTTTCCCAGCCCAGATAACTTCCATTTCTTCAAAAGAATTCTAATGATTCACCTTTTCTTACCTTTATCTATTATAATGTGTTATAGCATTGTGTGATAAAACAGCCCAGGCTCAAAACAGGTGGTGGTTTCTTATACACATCAGCCTTATTTATTTATTTATTTATTTATTTATTTATTTTGCATTTGTATAGCGTGGCCAATTTTCTCGAAAGGGAACTCTGGGCGGTTTACATAAAGCACCATAATGAAGAACAACAAATAATAATAAAGCTAAAAGAACAATAATGCAAGACAAGACAAACAGTTACACAGCAAGAGGCATAAAGCACTGAACAAAACAGGCAACAAACACAGGGGGAAACAGATACACAACTTAACAATTGCCAACAGCATTTTTATGGCCTTTTTAAAGAACACCAAGGATGGGGCCTGGCATATCTCACTTGCCAGTTCCAGGAAGCCGAGCCAGCCACCAAGAAGGCCCAGTTGCATGTTGCCACCATATGGGCCTCCCTGAGGGTGGCTACTCAGAGCGAGAAAGCTGCGGAGACTCAGGTTGGCTGAGCCAGCTGTGATTTCTGGGAAATACACTCTGCCAGATATTCAGGTCCCAAGCCATGGAGGGTTTTGTAAACCAAAACCAACACCTTGAACCTTATTTGGGAGGCAACGGGAAGCCAATGTAGGTGAGCCAGAATTGGGGTGATGCAGTCATATTTGCCCACACCAACAACTAATCAGGCTGCTGCATTCTGCACCCGCTGCAGTCACCAAACAAGGATCAAAGGAAGCCCCATGTAGAGAGCATTGCAATAAGCTATCCTTGACATGACCAGTGCCTGTACAACCATTCTCAAGGAGTCCCCATCAAGGTATTGGTGAATCTGGGTGATAAGCCTAAGGTGGTAAAAGGCCGACCTGGACATGGCAGCCATCTGGGACTCCAGGGACAACAGCAGATCCAGGACAACGCCCAGACTTCTCATTCGTTCTGCCAGCTGGATGGCAGTCCCATCCAGTCTGGGGAGAGTGCCACTGTACCCATCTGGGGCACCCTCAAAGAACAGAACCTAAGTCTTCTTGGGATTAAGTTTGAGCCTGTTAGCCCTGGTCCAATCCAGAACTGCAGCCAGGCAGCGGTCAAGGATCTGGATGGCCTCCACTGCAGAGGTGGAAAAGGAGAGAGAGAGCTGTGTATCATCAGCATACTGATGACAGCAAACTCCAAAACTCCAGATGATCTGAGACAGTGGCCTCCTATAGATATTGAAGAGCATGAGGGAGATTACCGACCTCTGAGGCACCCCACAAGAGAGTGTCCAGGGAGACTACAAAACACAATCCAAGCTCACTCAGTGAACATGGCCCTCGAGGAAGGAGTGGGGCCAGCCAAAGGCTGGAATCCAGATCCCCACCTCAGAGAGCTGGCCCAGGAGGATACTGTGGTTGCCAGTGTCAAAGGCCACTGACAAATTGAGAAGGACCAGCAGAGTAGAGCAACCCCTGTTGGCCCTCTGCAACAGGTCATCCTGCAGTGTGACCAGGGCAGTCTCAGTCCTATGACGCAGTCTGAACCTGGACTGGAAAGGATCCAGGATGAAGTTCTCCTCCAGGAATGACTGGAGCCACGTGGGGGCAACTCGCTCAACCACCTTGTCCATGAAGGGAACATTGATTATAGGACGATAATTAGACATATTTTCTACATCCAAGCCAGGTCTTTTAAGAATGGGCTTAACCACAATCTCCTTCAGCCGACAGAGGAAAATCCTGTCCCTGAAAGAGGCAGTGGCGATGGTAGCAACCCACTCTGGCATGTTCCCTCTGGTGATCTTAAGCAGCCAAGAAGGGCAGGGTTCGAATGGAGAGGCCGCTGGCCTGTAGTAAGCCAGTGCCCTGGGAGCCTCAGCTGAACTCACAGGCCCAAACTCAACAAACCGAGGAAACAGAGAAGGTACTGCACTGGCCAAGCTCGGGGTAGGTCAGTGCAACCGGAGTCCAGGTCAGAACTGATGGATATAGGAAGCTGGACTGGATGGGCCTTTGGCCTGATCCAGCATGGCTCTTCATATGTTCTTATGTTTTTATGTTCTTATGTTCTTATGTTATTATGTTCTTATGATTTAAAATAGGCTGCAAAAGACTGATTAGTGAAATCACTAGGAGGAGGCCCCGGTGGACCAGGATTGGTGAGGTCTCGAACCACCCGGAACAGTTCCGCCTGATGGTTCAAGGCACCACCAATTCTCAGGGAGGCAAAAGATATTTTTGGCGTCCCTGATCACTCTGACATAGCGTCTGGTCAACACACCAACTGAAGCCCAATTGGATTCCATCTGAACCTTCCTCCATCTGCACTTAAGGCTCTTCCGCTCTTGTTTCATCACCCACAACTCCACAATAAACCATGGAGAGGAATGGGCTCAGCATTGGATGAGGCACTTGTAGGTGACCCAGTCAGCCACTTTGGCAATATCCTGAAACCACCTGTCCACCAGAGAGTCGACCAGATCATCAATCAGATCACCCGGTAAGCTCCCAAAAGCTTCCGAGAACTGAGCTGGGTCGAGGAGCCTTTGGGTGCAGGCCTGGATCCCTGTGGGGTGGGGGAAATGATCAGCAAATGGTGATCTGACCATGACACAGACCAGGAACGCAAGTTCCTGACCCCCTGATCAAAGCCCATGAATGTGGAGGCAAAAAACAGGTCCATGGTGTGTCCACCCCTGTGAGTGGGGTCAATGACAAACTGGGACAGGTTCATGGAGGCCATGGAATCCATGAACCCCAGAGCCACTCCTGACAGCCCATGCCCAACATGCACATTGGAATCCCCAACCACTAAAAGATGGGGGGACCTCAACAGTACAGCCAAGATGAACTTGGAGAGCTGAACACAAAACCCTTGGGGACACAGCTGGGAGACAATCTTCCCCCCCTCAGTGCTCACCCAGGTTTCCATAAGAAAGGCCAGGTCAGACCTCTCATCCACAATCAGATTGTGGATGGTGGGAATCTTATTGTGAACCAACCTGGCATTAATTAGCAGACAGGACAGGTTGCAGGTAGATATGGGCACGGATAAAAAAAATTGATGTTTTGTTTGTTGTTTGTCGTTTGGAGGGTCTGTTTCGGTTCGTTTCCGTTTTTTGCGAATTTTTGCAAAAAATGTTTTCGTTTTCGTTCATTTCATTACCGTTTCGTTATCATTTATTTCAATTTTTGTGATTTTTTTTTTAGCATTTAAAGCAGTTCACTGTATTGCAGTAATGGAAACGAAACGCATGACAAAATTTCCGGTGTTTCTGTTTGTTTCGTTTCATTTTGGAGACAAAATTCGTTTGTCGTTTTGTTGCGTAATGAAATGAAAAAACGAAAACAGAAACGAAAAATTGTTTCATGCCCATCTCTAGTTGGAGGTGCAGACGGAATGGTTCCCATATATGTGGCAGTGAGCTGACAGGTCAGAACGCGGGACAGGCAACAAGTGCCTGGCCTGAGTTCTCCTTACACGACTGACCTCCTGGCCCAGAGCATACTTCCCATGGCCAGACGTAATCAAGATGGAGGATCTCACAGACACACGCAATCACAAGGAAACAACACAAGGAGGCGGGTTAAATATGACATCAAACACACACAAAAAACAAAACAAAAATCTACAACACCCACCCACCCCTGTCAATAATAATAATAATAATAATAATAATAATAATAATAATAATAATAA
>JAHTLZ010000348.1:11774-38130 GCA_023846285.1 Phrynocephalus versicolor
TAATAATAATAATAATAATAATAATAATAATAATAATAATAATAATACAGTAAACTATAAATAAACACTTCTAAGAATAAAAATAATAAGCAAACTAATGAAATTATAAAACAGTAAAATACTAAATACTAATAAGCATAAGAGAGAGAGAGAGACATGCTTCAAATTGTTTGCTAGATCGTGGCTCCATTTTATTTTTCTTTATATAAAATTTATTTGCATAAATCACAGATTTTTGTCTTCAGCATGTTGTTTGGGAATGTGCAGATCTATTAAATTTATTCTATGAACATCCCTAACCTTTATTGTGAGTCTATATCGGGCTATATATCATTCATACATAAGAGTCATAATTCTCCATTGAAATAGTTTTTATCAATGCAAACTACCTCTTTGAGATTTGTGGGGTAGTTTTTTTTAAAAAAAATAATGAATTTTGCAATCTAACCATTGCACCAACCTAATTCATATTTCCTTGAATCTTTAAATCACTTTTTAATCTCAGATCTTTTTATTGAGATTCATTGTGTAATTTTAGTAATCTGTCTACTATGTACAGAAACTAAAAATACCAAAAAGTTTTAGCCAGAACACTGTGTTCAGTAACACTATGCTTTAAAAATAGTTTGTGGATTACAGTCAAGCCTTCATGACCTATCTGGAAAATAATTTAAGTGAGTTATGGTAGTGCATTCAGATAAGCTTTTTTGAGACACATTTTTAATGTAACAGCCTGCTCAGTGTTTCAAATTATTCAGATGGCATTTAAAGGAACCCATCGCTTCATTGTGAATCTCAACACCTTCGGTAGTTAGCTACATATCCTCTGGCAATGAAAATTAGCACTTTGCCCAATACAATGAATCATTTCTGAGAAGTAATTACTTTATTGCAATATAAGTAATATCCATAACATACCTATGTAAGAGAACATGCAGAAGCTCACCAGTTATATAACAGTGAAAATGCACCAACTTAATTATATTTTTCAGATTATTGTGTGTTCCAGGCAAATTTAGAAGGACATAGCAACAGAAGGAGCAGGATTGAGATATACCTGTAATAATTTGTTGTTATTATCATTTGTCCCATGGGGACCCAAGGTAGTAGACAACAAAATTAAAACAAAGTAGAACTCATTTGTAAACAAAAATGACAACTATAGAACTAAAATGAATTTTAAAATGCTACAACATACATTTTAATAGATGAACCTAGAATGGCCATTTAAACAAAAAAGCAAATAAACAAGAGAAGTTTCAAATTCCATTTTCACCTTCTAGGAGCTATAAGGAAACAGCCTTTTGGGCAAATGAGAGCGAAAGAGAGAGAGGTGGTTACTGGTAGCCTTGGAGGCCATAAAAAAATTCCTGAAGGTCACATGTCCCCACAGACTGCACAGTGCCAGGTCCTGCTTCACAGTATGTCAGAGAAATGGAATGTGACCAATAGAATAATTAAGTGTGACTTACATCCCACATGACATTTGACAGATCACAGCTCAAAGATTTTTGATAACCCTTTTAATAGTATTTTCTTTTTGGTGGTGAAGGAACCGTAGCTGGCATGACAGAGCCAGGTAGTGCTTGAAAACAATTGTGAGAAAAGATAACAGAAACACTTTAACTATCAAAAGTATATATTTTTTACCACCTAGCCAGAAAGACCTTGAAAATTTTAAGGGGGGGGGGGAAGAGAGAGAGTGAGTGAGAGAAAGAGAGAGGAAAATCTAACAGATTCTTGAATCCAAGCAAATTGCTTTGAGTACAGTAGTTCCTAGAATTATGAATGCCACGATTTATGAAAAATTAAAGTTATGAATAGAAATCCATGGGTATAGGAAAATTTCAAGTTACAAAAAGGCCTATTTCTTTCAAGTTATGAAAGGGAAAAGAGAAGTAAAAATTCCTTTTCAAAATGGCTCCTGATTATTTGTAATATCAATACTGCCATCTTGTGGCCACCTGACTCCAGTGCTGCATTTGGGAAGAAGGAGCCATTTTGAAAAGGGAAGCTGAATCATAGAATCATAGAGTTGGAAGAGACCTCAAGGGCCATCTAGTCCAACCCCCTGCTGTGCAGGAACCCCCATCACAATATTTCTGACAGATGGCCATCCAGCCTCTGCTTAAAAACCTCCAAAGAAGGAGACTCAACCACCCTCTGCGGCAGCATATTCCACTGCCGAATAGCTCTAACTGTCATGAAATGAATGTTCAAATGGAATCTCTTTTCCTGTAGTTTGAAACCATTGCCCCGAGTCCTAGTCTCTGAAGCAATGGAAAACAAACCTGTTCCCTCTTCAATATGACATCCTTTCAAATATTTAAACATAGCTATCATATCCCCTCTCAGTCTTCGTTTAGAGAGGCTAAACAGTTCCAGTTCCCTAAGCCGTTCCTCATAAGACATTTCCTCCAGACCCTCAACCATCCTGGTAGCCCTCCTCTGCACCCGCTCAAGGTTGTCAACATCCTTTTTAAATTGAGGCACACAGAACTGGACACAGTACTCCAGGTGGGGTCTGACAAGATCAGAATAGAGTGGTACTATCACTTCCCTTGATCTAGACACTATGGTTCTGTTGATACAACCAAGAATCGAATTGGCTTTCCTGGCCGCCGCATCACACTGCTGACTCATGTTCAATTTGTGGTCCACCAAGACTCCCAGATGTCTTTCACAGGTACTATCCTCCAGCCAAGCATCCCCCATCTTATATTTATGCAGTTCATTTTTTTACCTAAATGTAGTACCCTACATTTCCCTCTGTTGAAATCCATTCCGTTAGCTTTGGCCCAGCACTCTAGTCTGTCAAGGTCTTTTTGGATTTTCATCCAACTGCAAATTTAATTAGCATACTTTCTATTCCCTCCTCCAAGTCATTAATAAAGATATTGAACAGCACTGGAGCCAGAACAGAATCCTGGGGCACCCCACTGGTCACGTCTCTCCAAGCTGAAGAGAGGCCATTTATGATCACCCTTTGGGTGCGATTAGTCAACCAATTACAAATCCACCTAACAGTAGCAGTATCGATCCCACTTTCTACTAACTTCTTAGCAAGAATACCATGGGGAACCTTATCAAAGGCCTTACTAAAGTCCAGATAAACAATATCCACAGCATTCCCCTCATCCACCAGGCCTGTAATTCTATCAAAGAAACAGATCAAATTAGTCTGGCATGACTTGTTTTTAAGAAACCCGTGTTGACTTCTTGTAATGACAGCATTGTTTGTTAAATATTTGCAGACTGCCTGTTTAATAATCTTCTCTAGGATCTTTCCAGGAATTGAAGTCAAGCTGACTGGGCGGTAATTATTTGGGTCCTCTTTCTTTCCCTTTTTGAAGATGGGGACTACATTAGCCCTCCTCCAGTCGATGGGGACTTCCCCTGTTCTCCAGGACTTCTCAAAGATTATTGTCAATGGTTCTGAAATTACTTCCGCCAGTTCTTTTAATATCCTTGGGTGTAATTCATCTGGCCCCAGAGACTTAAATTCATTTAATGTTTCCAGGTGTTCCTGTACCAGCTCTCTACCTATTCTATGTTGTAATTCCCATCCTACCTTATCTAGTCTTTGTCCCAGTGGATCTCTTTCTTCCTTTTTGGAGAAAACAGAGGCAAAGAAGGTGTTGAATAATTCTGCCTTTTCCTTGTCTCCTGTTAGTAACTGGTTATTATCGCCATGCAGAGAGCCTATCATTTCCTTATTTTTCCTTTTGCTGTGGACATAACTAAAGAAACCCTTTTTATTATCTTTAATGTCTCTGGCAAGTCTAAGTTCGTTTTTTGCTTTAACTTTTTTTACCATCCCCCTGCATATATTAGCTGTTTGCTTATATTCCTCTTTGGTGCATTTTCCATTTTTCCATTCCTTGTACTTGTTTTTCTTTATAGTTAGCTGAGTTGAACGTTCTTTAGTAAACCATTGCGGTTTCTTTAGAGCTCTCCTATATTTTCTTCTTGTTGGTACAGTTTTAAATTGTGCCTTTAATATCTCGCTTTTAAGGAACTCCCATCCATCTTCGACTCCCTTCTCTTTCAGTGTGTCGGTCCATGGAATCACAGCCAATAATTCCCTATGTTTACAAAAATTGGCTTTCTTAAAGTCCAGGATTCTTGTCTGACTATGGTTAACTTCACCTTCCAACTGTATAACAAATTCCAAGAGGGCATGGTCACTTTTACCTAATGATCCCACCACTTCGACCCCATTTATGAGGCCCTCCTTATTGGTTATGACCAGATCTAAAATGGTTTTGCCTCTTGTTGCTTCCTCTACCTTCTGGGCCATGAAATTGTCTGCAAGGGCAGTAAGGAATTTGTTAGACCTTGCATTCTTAGCTGAGTTGAATTGCCAGCATATATCAGGATAGTTAAAATCTCCCATTAGTACTGTAATATAATACAGGGTACTAAATAAAATGCAAAATACAGTACAGTACAAAGTACAAAATATAGTACAGTAGAAAGAACACTAACCTGCATTAGAAAACCTTTGTGGCAGGTGCAGAGGAGAGGGGAAAGCTTCCATGGGGAGGGGGTCTCTTTTAAAAATGGGGTGATGGAAGGAATCCCAGCTAGACCAGAGGAGGTGAGAAAAACCTCCATGGAGGGGTCTGTTTTAAGAATGGAGCAATGTGGGGAATCCCAGCTAGAGCAGAGGAGGGGGGAAGCCTCCAAGGATGGGGCTGTTTTAAAAATGGGATGATGGGAGGAATCCCAAGCAGAGGAGGAGAGAAAACCTTTATGGAGGGGTCTGTTTTTTAAAAAATGGAGCACTGGGGGATATCCCAGCTAAAGCAGAGGAGGGGGAAGCCTCTGTGAAGAGGGCTTTTTAGAAACTGAGCAATGGGAGGAATCCCAGCTAGAGCAGAGGAAGGGGGGAGCCTCTGTGGAGGGGATTGCTTTAAAAATAAGATGATGGGGGATGAGTGTGTCCTGGCTGCAGTGCTGGTGGCAGGGATGGTGTGGAGAGGTCTTACAGAATTCGCCTCTTTGGGGACAGGGGTTGATGGGGGTGGTAACTGTTCATACCTTTACTGAGCCTGTCGCCCTTCCTTCACCTCTGCTGCTACTGCTGCCTGAAACAGAACCTGAAACAGACAATCACCCACTTCCAGCAGGAGGAAGAGAGAGGGAGAGATGCTATTGACTTAGGGCACTTTTTATTATGTGACACACATGAGAGTGCTGGTACATCAAGATACTGCTCATTAATAAGGCAAAATTCTTCAGAAATTTTTGCTTACTAATCAAAATGCTCGTAAACCAAGTTACTTGTTAACCAAAGTACGACAGTAATTATAGTTGATTTGAACTTCAAATGACCATGATTCGGGTACAAATATCTGTCATGTGACTGCAATACACGGGTCTCCAACCTTTGCAAAGCGGACTTTAAAAACATGCAAGTTCCAAAAAACGATGCAACACCCCCACCGCACACACTCAAAGCAAAATTGACTTAAAAGGGATGCAAACAACAAGGATAAGGTCCCTACCTTGGCACCACTTAAGGAATGCACAATTTTTTTAAAAGTTCCAAAAAATTCTGCAAAAACTTTCAAAAATGGTGCCCAAACAATTTGTGTTAGGCGTAAGATATTTACAGAACACCTAAATGTTGATTATGATTTGCCTAAATGGGGTCCGTGCACATGGACCCCTATGTACATATGCTATACTGTCTACGTATGTACATATGCTATACCCCAACATTTTTTCTCACTGTCATAGACCCCCTGCGAGTTCAAATAGACCCCTGTGGGTCTATATAGACCATTTGGGGAACCACTGTTCTATTAGGTTCAAAGACTTTACGTTCAGAGAATACTGAATTGTCCAAATTAATTTGATCAGACTGGTCCTCGGTGTCTCTTATATTGGCTCCAAGGGGGAATTCAAAACACTCACCCCCTCCTTTGGAATGCCAGTCCTTCAGATGCCTTTGATGTCCATTGAGAGTGTCTGTCAGCCTTAGCAACCCTTCCATATTGTCACTGAAACCTCTCTGTCTATCTGTCCCAGGAGCAGCTGCAACAAAGCTTTTGTTTGGGGCAAACCTCCAGGATCTTGATTCAATTTCTGTCTCACTGGCTGAGCTTTCTTGGCTGGAGAAACTATCCCGATTGTCCCTCTCTGTCATGAAAATTAAAAATATCTTTGTAAGTCCTCATAGAGAACAATTGAACCTCGCCTCTTTACTTTTTAGGTGCCATAAATAATCAAAGAGCAAGGCTGTCCATAAGCAGATACTCCTTTTTCAATCTGCTCACTAACCACTTAAAGTAGAATTAATTGTTTTACACAGCAAGGTTTTAAATGAAGTCATCCCACCACTGCCACCATGTAACAATATCCCAGGTTCCTACCCTGGGTGAGTTAATCTACAACTTCTCCCCAGACTGCCCTCTGCTATAACTCTTCATCAGAAATCTTACGGCAGAGGCCTTGAAGCTGCTAAACTCTGTGAGTTCCTTTAAAAGACTTAAAGTCTTTTTTAATGCTGTGATGTTCTACCAACACAGAATCCAAGCATCTTTTCAAATTGCTCACAATTAGATGTTCTGGGAAAAACAGTCACATGTGATATATTATCCAATAGAATCTCCATTGGCTCTCCATTGAACTCTTGTTGACACACTCCATAGATAACAGCAGAACTACAGAACGAAACTGTCTCTTAATATTCATGTTTACATTATGGCCTAGCTAAATCACTGCTCTGTAATTCCAGTTTCCTGACAACTTGTCTGCAGTTCATGGTACTCCATAAAACACGTCAATTTTAAAAACCCTATTTCTCATGCTGCCAAAAAAAAGAAGATTAACTTTTAGGTTGCCACAGGATTGTACACCTGAGTTGCGAAAAAGGAGTGATAATACTTTGGACAATGCACATCTATGGAATTCTCAGGTGTTCTATCTGAGCCAATTCAAGTTTCCCAAGAAAATGAAAAGCCCATGTCTGTCATCATATCCCAGAAGCCAAGTATGAGAAGTTCTTTTTAACAGTGTGTATGTTAAGAAGCCATCCAAAAGTGAGTAAGATAGTACTCTGGAGCACATTAAGATTGCACTCTCTGCTTAGAAACCTCTTCAACACAAACTTTCTTCCTTTCTCCCTAAGCAGGCTGGTGGTCAAAACAGAATTAGATGATTTTTGTTTGTTTTCCAGTCCTGTCTCTCCAGTGACATATTGCACTTGATATCATCATGATTAAACATAGGAGATGGAGTACAGGAGCTATAGTTCTCACAGGGCTTCTCATGCCTTGCATAGCAGGCAGACCCAGCTCATAATAAGATGGTGATTACTGTCTGACCCCAGGTAGTGAGTCCTCTTCTGCCAGGTGTAATAATGAAGGAAGGACAGCCATGCTTTTTGGTGGTTTATGTGAAGACAATAAGATCACTCTCATCCATGATGTCATCGTGGATGAGCGAGCTGACCTGGCATGTATTACTGAGACCTGGGTGGGGGAGAAGGGAGGGGCTTCCCTCTCCCTGCTCTGCCCCCCTGGGTTTCAGGTCCAGTGGGCCGGCAGATCAGAGGGTCAGGGGTGGGTGGGGTGGCCATCATTTACGGGGAATCCCTTCATATTAGCAGATCTGCGATATTGGTGCGCCCCAGGTTAGAATGCCTTCATTTATCGGTGGGTCAGCGAGATAGGTGTGGTATTGTGCTGGTTTACCATGCTCCCTGCAACCCAGCCCAATCCTTTCCAGAGATCACTGAGTTCATCTCGGCTGCCCTGTTGAGGTCCCCCCGCCTTTTGGTGGTTGGGGACTTCAACGTGCATGCCGAGGCAGAGCTTTCAGGAGCTGCTCTGGAATTCATGGAGTCCATGGCCTCCATAAACCTGTCTCAGCATGTTGTGTGCCCCACCAATAGTGCAGGGCATACCCTGGACCTGTTTTTTTCCTCCATGTTGTCAGATTCTTGTCTGAGGGTTGGGGATTTAGTATCCCAACCCATGTCATGGTCAGATCACCATCTGCTAAAATTTTCCCTGCCGATCACCACCCCATCCTGCGGGGAGCATCGGCCCTTGTTTGGGCCTGCCCCTGGAGGCTCCTGGACCCTGTCCGGTTCATGGAGGCCTTTGGGGAGCTCAATGGCGGACTGGCTGACAACCCGGTTGAAGCCCTGGTGGATAGGTGGTATGTTAGTGCCACTAGGGCTATTGACCGGATCGCCCCCAAGCGCTTCCTCCGATGTGGCGCTCGCTCCTCACCGTGGTATACGGATGAGCGGCGAGCGATGAAACAGGAGCGGCGGAAGCTTGAGGGCATTTGGAGGAAAGATCGATCGGAAGTGAATGAGGCTGCGCTTAAGCAGCTGACTAGCCGTTATGTGCATGCGATCAGGGATGCAAGAACATCTCATGCCTCCCTGAGAATTGACAAGGCTGCAAACCGCAGGCGGAGCTTTTCCAGGTGGTTCGAGACCTCTCCAATCCTGGTCAGCTCTGGCCTCCTCCTAGTGAGCAATTTTCAGCCTTGAGGCCATCCGATCTGATCTTGACTCCGTTAACACTAATCCCTCCTCTTCTATCCCGGGGGCCTCCCCCCCCTTGTCTGATGGAGTTTGGGCCTGGTTACCCACAGAGGCCTCCAGGGTTATGGCCTACTGCCGGCCAGCGGCCACTCCTTTTGACCCTTGAGCAGCTTGGCTAATTATGTCTGCAGGAGGGAACATGCCAGAGTGGGCATCTGCCATCGCCACCGCTTCCTTCAGGGAGGGAATTTTTCCTTCTTGCCTGAAGGAGACGGTGGTTAAGCCCACTTTAAAGAAGCCTGGCTTGGCGTCGGACGATTTAGCCAAGTATCATCCAATTGCCATTGTTCCCTTTCTGGGCAAGGTTGTTGAGAGGGTGGCCACTGTCCGGCTTCAGTCCTACCTGGAGGAATATCATATCCTGGATCCCTTCCAGTCTGGGTTCAGGCCTCTTCGGGGGACTGAGACTGCCCTTGTCGCTCTGCAGGATGACCTCCTTAGGGAGGCTGACAGGGGGTGTTCCACCCTGTTGGTCCTCCTTGATTTGTCAGCTGCCTTTGATACTGTCGACCACAGTAACCTGCTGGTCCGGCTAGCTGAGGCGCGTATCAGAGGTCTGGCGCTTTGCTGGCTCTGATCCTTCATAGACGGCTGGTCTCAGCGGGTTCAGCTGGGGGAAGAGTTGTCGGCCCCTTGGACACTCCTTTGTGGGGTGCCCCAGGGGTCGGCAATCTCACCTATGCTGTTCAATGTTTATATGAGGCCACTGGCGGAGGTTATCAGGAGATTTTGAGTTCGCTGTCATCAGTACGCTGATGACACACAGCTCTATCTCTCCTTTTCTACATCTGCAGTGGAGGCAGTTCACTCCCTTGATCTGTGCCTGGAGGCAGTCCTGGAATGGACCAGGGTGAACAGGCTCAAACTGAACCCAGAGAAGACTGAGGTACTGTTCTTCGGGGCACCTTTGTCTAGGTACAATGGCCCCCTCCCTAGTCTGGGGGGGAGTTTCCCTCCAGCCTACGGACAGGGCTAGGAATCTGGGTGTGGTCCTGTACTCTGCCCTCTCCCTGGAAGCCCAGCTGATGGCCGTCTCCAGGGCCGCTTTTTTCCAGCTCCACAGGATCACCCAGATCCGTCCGTACCTTGATGAGTCTTCCCTAAGGACAGTTGTGCAGGCCCTCGTGATATTGAGGATTGATTACTGTAATGCACTCTACGTGGAGTTGCCCTTGACCCTTGTCCAAAGACTCCAACAGGTCCAGAACGCGGTGGCCAGACTGGTGGTGGGTGCTCATCGTTACGAGCACATCACCCTAGTGCTGGCCCACCTGCACTGGTTGCCCGTGGCCCTCCGGATGAGGTTCAAGGTCTTGGTTTTGGTTTTCAAAACCCTCCACGGCTTGGGCCCTGAATACCTGTTGGAGCATATCTCCCAGAGGTCAGCTGAGGCCAGACCCACTCGGATGTTGCAGGTGCGCTCACTGCGGGTGCCCACTCTTAGGGAGGTGCGGAGGTCGGCCACCTGCAACCATGCCTTCTCTGTTGTGGGCCCCTCACTTTGGAAACACCTTTCGAGTGAGCTGCGCCTTGCATTGTCCCTGCCTGCCTTCCAAAAGGCATTGAAAACCATCCTATTCAGGGAGGCATATGGCGACCTAATTTAATTTTTTTTTTGCTGCTGCTGTTGTTTTGCCTACCGCCCATTGATCCATTGATCCATCTTGCTGTATTGTTTTTATCTGCTTTTTATTATGTACACCGCCCAGAGTTCCATATTTGAAGATGGGCGGTATAAAAATGAAACAAACAAACAAACAAACAAACAAACAAACAAACAAACAAACAAACAAACAAACAAACAAACAAACAAACAAACAAACAAATGAAAAGAGGCATCTCAATGTCCTATAGAATAGACCAAGCAACTAAAACCCACCCCATAAAATCACACTAGACAGTCGGGTTTGGCTAGATTATTTACTGCAGAATTAATGGTATCGAGGTCAAAATGAAATTGAGGAATTTTATGCTTAAAATGCTTAGCCAACTTATCACATATATGTGTTTTCCCAGAAATGAGACTTGCAAGCCCTGTTTCAAATATTACTTTAATTACAGGAAGCTGCTAGTTTCTGATAAGACTAGCATGAGGACTACATACCTAGGGTCAATTAAACCATGTAATTCAGATAATTTGTAGAACTAGAAAAGGGGGGGGGTGGAATCAGATTTCCTGAGCTAAACTCATGGAAGAAACAGAACTTTCAGCCATTTATAACAGACCTTTCTTTAAAATCTATATTTTGTATTTTTCTAATGGAACATATAATCTTTAGTATGCTGAGTCAGATGCTGGTTGTTCCAGTCAACTGACTTATAACAACTCTCCATGAAGTCTCAGCTAAAATTCTTTACATAGGTGTATTTGGAGATGGCAAGGATTGAATGAGTAACCTTCCATTTGCATGATCTACCACTAAGCTACAATCCTTCAGCTGGGATCTGTGATGGTGTTATTCCCGATCACATAAATTCCTAGGTTAATTAACAGATTAAAATGAGCAGGAGATGCTTGCAATTCTGTGGGCACACAGGATGCTCTGATCTGGCCCTGTGCCAGGAGAGACCGCTTTGTCCACCTGACTGAAGCACACTGGTTTGACCACTGGTGATGTGGTCCAGAATGGACCAAAGCCACCCTGGGATGGTGGGTCACGGGTTTGACCAGGGGACGAGGGCAATTAAGGAGTCAATGCCAGGCAAACAACCTCTTTCATTGTCAGCCATCTACCCACCCACCCTCCTGGTAAGAGAATGAGAGTAGCTGGTTGTGGAAGGGCGGGATGGGAATTTCTGGTCACCACTGTGATTGGCCATGGGTGAAAGCATGTTATTGCCCATCCCATTCTCTTGCATGCAGTGGAGGTTATTTATATATCTGGTCATAATTAGCGGTCAGTGCAAGTGGCAAAATGATGTCAGGCAAAATATGAATAGCAAAATATGACCTATTAAATCGTCAGCCCTCAATAATGATTCAGAATAGATTAGGGGAGTAGATATGATAGACCAGGATGATTAATAACATTCCAAAGTGATTGATGAGGGCTGCCCAGATCATTTAACTCTATGTTCAAGTTCAAGTTCAAGTTCAAGTGGGAGGAGCTGCAAGGGCCCTCTCAACAATAACTATGTGAACACCACCTAGCCACTTGCATTTTCAGGGCCCCTTGTGGGAGGAAAAAAGCATAAGTGACAGCTTGAATTTAAGACAATAATTTGTGGCCCAATTTAATCGAACAAATGGGTCTTGACTCTTTTTTCTGGGATGGGTGAACAATGGAAATCTTGTAAAGTGTCCCCCCCCCCCTTTTCAGGGCCAATTCAGATTTTTATCCTGCAATTCTGTTGGTCCAAGACAACTATGTGCTATCAGCATTTTAGTAGAAAATGTCCCCACAGCAGCCATTGTGTCCTGAATGTCCCTACTATGTCCATAAATGGCATACTGCAAACACACACACACACACACACACACACAGATAGAGAGAGAGAGAGAGAGAGAGAGAGAGAGAGAGAGAGAGAGAGAGAGAATATTGAATTATGCCCCATTAAACAGTTTCGAATGTTTATGATTTATTCTATGCTAATTGAAACACTTGGAAAGCTGTTTATGGAAATTGGAGTTTCTTGAAGTAGTAATCCTCAGTAAGAAGCAAATAACAAACTACATTTTCTGCAATACACACAGTAGATAATACAATAGTTTCTGCATATCATTGAAGAATTAGCCTAAGCTCCTACTTCAGAGAATACAATTTTACCTAGCATATTTTACCAAAACACTCTGTAAGCGATACAGGGTCTTTCTTCAAGTCCTTCCGCCTGTACATAATAACTTCTTTCATTTATATTTCATCCATGGATAAATGATCCAGATGAAATAGCACTCAGCACTTTGCTTAAAATGTCTTCCTGATATGTTCCGTTATTATTATTATTTTGGGAGGAATCTACTGTAGTTTGCAACTTTTGTTATGATTAATATTCTGCTAATTGCATTTTTAAAGAAAGTTTCAGCAGCTTGTTTGTATCCAGCATATCATTCCTTTTACAAGGATTGATATTAAGGAATATAGATTTGTGAGAGGTAGCCGTATTAGTCTGAGCAAGAATTCCAGAAAAAACAAAACAAAACAGAATAAAAGACAAAAACATGTGAAAGAAAGTTATATTTTAATGTAAGCTTTTGTGGACACGTCCACTTCTTCAGACATATAGTAGCAAAATGAGGTGTGAAAATAATATATAAAGGAATATAAGTTACATACCAAATGTTCATTGGCTGTTGTACAATTAATATATAATGGAATGTCAGTTATATACCATATGTTCATTGAATCATAGAATCATCGAATCAAACAGTTGGATAGGGGAAGGTATTCGGGTGGGAGTAGAACATGCCTGTGTAGGAGAAGAGAGGTTAGATATCTTACATCTATCACCTCTTCTGGTTCCACTCCCAACCAGAAGGTATCAGGTGACCATATCAGTGAGCCCATGACTCACACAGTGCTGTTGTTGAATGCCAAGTCAGTACAAAATAAGACTGCCCTCATCCATGATGTCATTCTGGATGAGGGTGCTGACCTGGCATGTAAAACTGAGAGGAAGGTGGGGTTCCTCTCTCCCAACTATGCCCACCTGGGTACTCAGTCCAGCACCAATGTCGCCCAGTGGGCTGGGGAGGTGGAGTTGCCATAGTCTATCAGAGTTCTATCTCCTTGACCCGGCTTCCTGTCTCTTTGGGAGGAGGTCTGGAGGGTCTGTATTGTGTGTTGGGCTCACGAGACAGATTGCGGATTCTGTTGGTGTACCGCCCACCTTGCTGCATTCCAACAATCTTCCTGCCTAAGCTGACAGAGGTTGTCTCGGACCTGGTGTTGAGGTACTGGGGGATCTCAACATCCATGCTGAGGCTACCTTAACTGGAGCAGCTCAGGACTTCATGGTCACCATGACAACCATGGGGCTGTCTCAACATGTCATCGGACCAACACACGAGAAGGGCCATACACTGGACCTAGTCTTCTCAGTGGGACTGGGGATGATGGTCTGGATGTGGAGGGGTTGGCTTTGACCCCATTGTCATGGTCAGACCACTTCTTGGTCAAGTCTAGGCTATTAGCTACTCCAACCCTCTGCAAGAGTGGGGGATCCATTAAGATGATCCGCCTTCGGAGACTTATGGATCCGGATGGTTTCCTGAAAGCTCTGGGGGATTATCCAGCTGATATGGTTGGCGCTCCTTTCAAAGCTCAGGTCGCCCTATGGAACAAGGAGATGACCCGGGCAGTTGACACGATTGCAACTGAGCACCCTCTCCCCATACGCAGAGCCCCGACGGCTCCTTGGTATACACCTGAGTTGCAGGCAATAAAGTGGGAGGGGAGATGGCTTGAGTGCAAGTGGAGAAAATATCGCTGTGAGTCAGATCAAACATGGCATAGAGCCCATTATCTGGCCTATTCTCTGGCAATACGGTTGGCAAAAAGGCAACATTTTGCCAACCGTATTGCTTCCTCAGAGTGCC
Organism: Phrynocephalus versicolor; assembly: GCA_023846285.1. Taxonomy (NCBI): domain Eukaryota; kingdom Metazoa; phylum Chordata; class Lepidosauria; order Squamata; family Agamidae; genus Phrynocephalus; species Phrynocephalus versicolor. The sequence continues at coordinate 25,880 of JAHTLZ010000348.1, forward strand.
GTCCAGTGGGTGGTCTGGGAACTTCTTCAGCTAGGAGATACGATGGAGGCCCTGGACCATTCGGCAGCATGCTGTGATGAGGTTGCTGTAAACTCTGAGGGGGAAACTGCTCAGATTCACAATGAATTGGACTCCACCATTGGTACAGAATCAAGGGATGTGTCCAGTGTGCCGTGGTTAGGTCCAGTATTATTGGATGAGTTTCAATTGTTGACACCCGAAGATGTGGACAGGGTGCTTGGATCTGTCCGCTCTACCACCACGCTGCTTGAACCTTGCCCTTCCTGGCTAATTAAAAGATCTGCCAAGGGGGTTCGCACCTGGGTCCAGGAAGCTGTAAATGCCTCGTTTAGACAGGGAGTGGTCCCTGCTGCCTTGAAAGAGACAGTAATTAGACCACTCCTTAAAAAACCCAACCTGGACCCAGGGCTGGTGGTTAACTACCTACCAGTAGCGAACCTGCCTTATTTGGGCAAGGTGTTGGAGCAGGTGGTGGCCGGACAGCTCCAGCTGGATGAAATGGATTTTCTGGATCCATTTCAATCTGGTTTCAGGCTGGGTTTTGGAACAGAGACTGCCTTGGTTGCCCTGTACAATGACCCTTGCTGGGAGAGAGACGGGGGGGGGGGTGCAACCGTGTTGATACTCCTGGACCTCTAAGTGGCTTTCAACACCACTGACCATGGTGTCCTTCTGGATAGGCTGGCCAGGTTGGGAGTTGGAGGCACTGTCTTGCAGTGGTTCCACTCCTCCCTGGCTGACCATGTTCAGAAGGTGGTGCTGGGGGATAGTAGCTCTGCCCCATGGCATTTACGTCATGGGGTTCCACAGGGCTCAATACTATCTCCCATGCTGTTTAGCATCTACATGGAACCTCTGGGAGAGGTCATCAGGAGGTTTGGGCTGAGGAGTCAGCAATATGCTGTCGATACCCAGCTCTACCTCACATTTTCTACCAATCCAGGTGAGGCAGTTTCTGTTCTGAACTCGTGCCTGGACCAGATAATAGACTGGATGAGGGTTAATAAATTGTAACTGAATCCAGACAAGACAGAAGTGCTGTTAGTGGGTGCTTTGCCGGAAAGGTTATTATTTATTTATTTATTTATTTATTTATTTATTTAACTTATATGCCACCCACTACTCAAAGTCTGAACCAGTTGCAATCGCCGGACCGTCTTCAAAGGCAGCCCCACGTAAAGCGCATTGCAGTAATCAATACGGGATGTTACCAGTGCATGTGTCACTGTCATGAGGCTGTGCTCTTCTAGGTAGGGGCGGAGCTGGTATATTTTCAGCAGCTGAAGGAAGGCACCCCTGGCCACCGAATCCACCTGGGCTTCCAGAGTTAGACCGGGTGGCTGTCTCCAACTTCTCTCATCAGTTAAAGACAGACGCTGCAGGCAGGTGAAAACAAGGGGGCTGCTTCCTGGAGCCGAGTCTGGTGTTTGTTGGCCGATGGTAAGGCTTCAGCAAGGCTGGGAGGCAGCTAAAATAGCTGTGAGACCAAGTCCCTCCCCTCCAGCCGCTCCCCTCCAAAGCCCGGCTAGCTGGCTGTCTCCAACTTCTCTCACCAGTTAAAGACAGACACTGCAGGCAGGTGAAAACAAGGGGGCTGCTTCCTGGAGCCGAGTCTGGTGTTTGTTGTCTGATGGTAAGTTTAGAGGGCCACTTCCCTGTCTTGGACGGGCTTGCACTCCCCCTAAGGGACAGGGTCCATAGCTTGGGGGTGCTCCTGGACCCCGGTCTAACTCTAGAAGCCCAGGTGGATTCGGTGGCCAGGAGTGCCTTTCTCCAGCTGTGGAAAATATTACAGCTGCACCCCTACCTGGATGAACGGAGCCTCATGACAGTTATGCATGCAGTGGTAACATCCCATATTGATTACTGCAATGCACTTTATGTGGGGCTGCCTTTGAAGACGGTCCAGCGATTGCAACTGGTTCAGACTTGTGCTGCGTGGCTGGTAAATGGCAGCAACGCCAAGGAACACATCACGCCGATTCTGCGTAACCTGCATTGGTTACCAGTTGCTGCCCGAGCCCAATTCAAAGTGCTTATTTTGACATATAAAGCCCTAAATGGCTTAGGACCTAGATACCTGAAGGACCGTCTCCTTCCATATGAACCTACCTGGCAATTAAGATCTAGCCAGAGGGCCCTCCTGAAAGAGCCATCCCTCAAGGAGGTGAAAGGGATGGCTTGTAGGAACAGGGCCTTTTTGGTAGCTGCTCCCAAATTGTGGAATGTCCTCCCCAAGCGAGACCCACCTGGCACCAACATTGATGACATTTCGGCACCAGGTAAAAACATTCCTCTTCCAGAAGTCTTTTAACTGATTATTGTAGGTCCTGATGGCAATTATAGTGTAATGTTTTAATATATTGTATTTATTGTATTTAAATGTTTTATTGTTTTAATTGTATTGCATTTTGATGGTTTTATTATCTGAATTGTTTAGTGTGATTGTGAGCTGCCCAGAGACCTTTGGGTAGTGGGAGGCATACAAGCTAAATAAATAAATAAATAAATAAATAAATAAATAAATAAATAAATAAATAAAGGGCTGGCCAAGTCCAACCCCCAGCCATGCAGGAACCTCCATCACAGTACTCCCAACAAATGGCCATCAGGACTCTGCTTAAAAACCTCCAAAGAAGGAGACCCCACCACCCTCTGTGGCAGCATATTCCACTGCTGGAAAGTTCTAACTGTCAGAAAGTTCTTCCTAATGTTCAGAATTGTCACCCTGATAAACAGCTCTGAAGATATTTTTGTGGATTAATGTGATTTATTTTGTGCATGAGCTCATGGGTGTCACTTAAGGGTGAGACAAAAGGTAGAAAGTGGCTACGGCCTTTATAGTGGCAAAGGGTTAAGGAAACTTACAGCTAAGCATTTATGGTCCACGAAGATGAGCAGTGAGAAAAGGAAACTTAACACAGAAATCGCAACTCAAATATATAATGAAACTTATTCCTAAACATTTCATTGGTTACTCACAGAAATGGAGAAACGAAACTCTTAGGAACCAGCAAAAGGGGAGTGAAGCAAGACACCTCTTCCAGCTGGGGGGCGGGGGGCGGGGGCATAACTGCAGCAAGCTGAAATGGCGTTTTTACTGCCACTGAATAAACCTCTTTTCCTGCATTTTGAAACCATTTCCCTGACTCCTGGTCTCTGAAACCATGGAAAACTTACCAGTCCCCTCTTCAATATGACATCCTTTCAAATATGTTTAAATATCATATCCCCTTTCAGCATTTTTGTAAGGGTAATCATTCCCAGCTCCCTAAGCTGTTTCTTGAAAGACATATGTTCCAGACCTTTATCCATCCTGGTCACCCTGCTCTAGAGCCGCTTGGGGTTGTGAACATCCTTTTTAAATTGAGGTGCACAGAACTGGAGACAGTAATCCAGATGGGGTCTGACCAGAGCAGAATAGAGTGGTACTATCACATCCCTTTCTCTAGACACTAGGATTTTGTTGATGCAACCAAGAATCACATTTGCTTTCCTGGCAGCTGTATCACACTGCTGACTCATGTTCAATTTGTGGTCCACCCAGATTACCAGATCCCTTTGACATGTACTATTTTACAGCCAGCTGTCTCCCATCCTAGATGCAGCAACCTACCTGTACATTTCTCTCTGTTGATACTCATTCCCTTAGTTTTGACCGAGCACTCTAGTCTGTCAAGGTCATTTTGGATTTTCATCCTATCCTCTAGGGAAATGCTTTTCAAACTTTTATTGCCATGATACCCTTGTCAACTTTTGATGAGTGAATGATTGAAATTTATACCACTGGCGACAAAATTTTCAAAGCAATTGACAAATGTATACAGAAAAATAATTTGGAATGGAGCAAGTGTGTGGATATTTGTAGCAATGGGGCACTTACATGGTTGGAAAAGTGAAGGGATCTGTTCCTAGGATGAAGCAAGTGGCAGGAAATGTCACCAGCAGCCACTGTGTCATCCATTGGCATTCTCTGAAAACTAGAAGGATGCCGCAAGATACAAAAGTCATATTGGATGGTGCTATGAATATGATGAATCATGTTAAGAGCCACCCAGTTCAAGTACACCTTTTAAAACTTACTGCCAAAGATCTGGGTATGAATCACTTCCACCTCTTGCTGCACACAGAAGTACGGTGGCTATCAAGGGGGAAAATTTAGCCAGATTGTTTGAACTAAAAGATGCACATTTACAGAGGAGCCTTTTATCTAACAATTAACTGATATCAGTTGGCTGCTTACATTGGGATACCTTTCCAACATATTTGAAAAACTAAATGAAACCACCACTTCTCTTCAAGGAAAAGGAGGAGCACAATTAGAGAAAACAAAAGCCTTGAAGAAAATAATTACATTTTTAAAAGTGTGTGTTGAAAGCAGAGTCATCTCCAATGTTCTTCAGTTGCAAGAATCAAAAGAGTTCAACCTTTAAACCAACTTCCTCAAAATTGCTATTGCCACATGAAAGATTTGGAAAGAAGCATAGTTGATTATTTTTCCAACATTGATTCTGATGACACCAATAGCTGGATGGTGAACCCTGTTTTTCCTGTGACCCGAAACCTACTGGAATGATGAATGAAATGTTTCAAATCCTGCTTGAGATAATCAAAGACAGCAATTTAAAACAGAAATACCATGAAGGAAGCCAAGAAGAGTTCTGGATGAAGGTGTATTGAGAAAACAATGCTGTTGGCAAGGCTGCAGTGAAAGGACTTGTGTGTTTTAACTTTACCTTATCTCTGTGAATCTTCATTCTCAACATACGCTTACATAAAAATCAGATACAGGAGCAAACTTTCTGGGTCATGTGATTTTAGAGTAAAATTAACTAAATTTCCAATAACCATAAGGGGAATAATGGAAAAATACTTCCAAACAGTTTCATTCATCTCATTAAAGACAACTGAGCATTAAACTTCCACAGTTGTTTCTTCTTTTCCTAAGTAGTCAAACTGGTGTAAGGGTAGCTGTGCCTTGAACTTTTTTTACTCCAACAAGGGTGCTGCAGCAAAAAAGAATCACTGCTATACACCAATGCACAGAGCCTGGGAAACAAGCAAGACGTGCTGGGCTTCCTAATACAGGAAAATATGATATATTTGGCATCATTGAAACCTGGTGGAATGAGACTCATGATTGGAATGTAGTTATTTGAGGGTAGTATAACCTATTTCAAAGGAACAGACCTAGTAAGAAAGAAGGAGGTGTAGCTTTTTATGTTAATTACATTCACACCACTGAAGAAATATAAGATATACAACAGGGAAAGCAGGTTGAGAGAATTTGGGTGAGAAGTAAGGGGGGAATAATGGGAGGGATGTCACTGTGGTGGTATATTAAAAACCCCAAAGCCTGGTTAAGAAGTCATATAATGCCCTCCATGAGCAGATAGGCACACAGTAAAAAGGGAGGGATGTAGTACTAATGGGAGATTTTAACTATTCCAATATACATTGGTAGTCTCACTCCACTAAGAACGCTAGGTCCAATAAATACATACTGGCCTTGCAGACAATTTCATGGTACAGACGGTGGAGGCAACAAGAGGAACAGCTATTTTAGATCTGATCTTAACCAATAGGGAGGACCTTTTAAAAGGGGTCAAAGTGGTGGGATCTTTAGGTAAAAGTGACCTCGCCCACTTGGGATGTGTTATACAGTGGGATGGCAAAACTAAGCATAGGCAGAAAATAATCCTGGACTTTAAGAAAACCAAATTTTATAAACTTAGGGAATTATTGGCCATAAGCCCATGGTCTGAGACAATGAAAGAGAAGGCAGTCCAAGATGGATGGGAATTCCTTAAAAGCAAGATATTAAAGGCACTATCTAAAACTGTTCCAGCAAGAAGAAAAATGGGAGATGTCTAAAGAAACCGCAATGGTTGACTAAAGAACTGTCAACTTAGCTAAGTATAAAGAAAATCAAATAGAGGAAATTGAAATAGGGGCAATGTACCAAAGAGGGATAAGCAAAAAGCTAACATATGCAGGGGGAAGTAAAAAAAAATAGCTAAAGCTCAGACAGATGAAAGATAGTAAAAAGGGTTTCTTTCGTTATTTCTGCAGTAAAAGGAAAAAATAAGGGATGGAAAATGTGTGGTGATGATAACCAATTACTAACAGCATACAGGGACAAGGTGGAACTACTTCTTTGCCTCAGTTTTCTCCAAAAGGAAAAAAGAGTTCCGTTGACACAGAAAGTTAATAAGGTAGGATGGGAATTGAAACATAGAATAGGTAGAGAGGTAGTACAGGAACACCTGGAAACAATAAATGAATTTAAGGCTCCTGGGCCAGATGAATTAAACCCAAGGATATTAAAAGAATTTGCAGAAGTAATTTCAGAACCATTGGCAGTAATCTTTGAGAAGTCCTGGAGAACAGGGGAAGTTCCCATATATTGGAGGAGGGCGGATTTTCAAGAAGGGGAAAAAAGAGGACCCAAATAATTACTGCCCCTTCAGCATGACTTCAATTCCTGGCAAGATCCTAGAACAAATTATTAAGCAGACAGTCTGCAATTACTTAACAAGCAATGTTGTCATTACGAGAAGTCAACATGGGTTTCTTAAAAACAAGTCATGCCAGACCAATTTGATCTCTTTCTTTGATAGAGTTACAGGCCTGATGAATGAGGGGAACACTGTGGATATTGTTCAGTAAGGCCTTTGATAAGTTTTCCCATACTATACATGCAAAGAAGTTAGTAGAATGTGGGATAAATATTGCTACTGTTAGTTGGATTCGAAATTGATTGACTGATTGCACCCAAAGGGTGATCATAAATGGCTTCTTTTCAGCTTGGAGAGACATGACCATTGGGGTGCCCCAGGGTTCTGTTCTGAGTCCAGTACTTTTCAATTTCTTTATTATGACTTGGAGGAAGGAATAGAGAGAATGCTGAATAAAAATGCAGATTATACCAAATTGGGAGGGGTTGCTAATTCCCTAGAGCAGTGGTGGCGAACCTTGGGTACTTCAGATGATTTGGAACACAACTCCCACAGTCCTTTGCCATTGGCAATCTAGGCTTGGAATTCTGGGAGTTATGGTCCAAAACATCTAGAGTACCGAAGCAGAACTGTCCTAGAGGATAAGATGAAAATCCAAAAAGACCTTGACAGATTAAAGTGCTGGACCAAAGCTAACAGAATGGGTTTCAATAAAGAGAAATGTACGGTGCTGCATCTAGGAAAAAAAAGAATTGCACAGATATAGGATGGGTGACTCCTGGCTGGAAAATAGTATCTGTGAAATGGATCTGGGAGTCTGGTTGGACCACAAATTGAACATGAGTCAGCAGTGTGATGTGTTGGCCAAGAAAGCCCATGGGATTCTTGGTTGCATCAACAGAAGCATAGTTTCTAGAACAAGGGAGGTGATAGTACCTATTCTGCTCTGGTCAAACCCCACCTGGAGTACAGTGTCCAGTTCTGTGCACCTCAATTTAAAAAGGATGTTGACAACCTTGAGAACATAAAGAGGAGAGCGACCAGGATGGTTAAAGGTCTGGAAAAGATGTCTTATGAGGAGCGACATAGGGAGCTGGGAATGTTTAATCTTAGGAAAAAATGTCTGAGAGGGGATATGATATCTATGTTTAAATATTTGAATAGATGTCACATTGAAGAAGGGACTGGTTTGTTTTCCATGGCTTCAGAAACTAGGATGTGGGGCAATAGTCTCAAACTACAGGAAAAGAGATTCAATTTAAACATTAGGAAGAACTTCCTGATGGTTATAGCTGTTTGGCAGTGGAATATGCTACCGCGGATGATGGTGGAGTCACCTTTGTTTGAGTTTTTTAAGCAGAGGCTGGATGGCCATCTGTCGGAGATACTGTGATGGGAGTTCCTGCATGGCAGGGTTTTGCAGTGGATGACCCTTGAGGTCTCTTCCAACTCTATGATTCTATGATTTGAACAAAGAAAGAGGTGAAATTATTCTGGCATGACTTGTTTTTAATAAACCTGTGTTGGATTCTCGTAATGAATAAATAGACTGGCAGCAGTCATTTTTAAAAAGAATGTTGAAAACAGTGGTAGGGAACTGTGGGGGGGGATATAGTTCCTAGTATGACCTATGCAATCCTAGTTCACATAGGAGTTTCAATCTTCTATTGCAGGGCTGTCCAACTTTGAACAGGCCGAGGTCTACTTTTTCCAGACAAAAGTGTCTGAGGGCTACTACACTAAAACCTCTACTTAAGAATTTTATCTGTTCCGAGCATATTTCTTTCTTTCTTCCTACCTGCCTTCTCCATTCCTTCCTTCCTTCCTTCAATTTTTTCTTCCTTCCTTCCCACTCTTCTGCCCTTCCTCCTTTTCTTTTTCATTTTTCCTCCCTCCATCCATCATCATCTCACTTCTTTCTTTCTTTCCCTTTTCTTCCTCCCTCCTCCTCCTCAGCTCCCTTCTTTCTTTCTTTCCCTTTTCTTTCTCCCTCCCTCCCTGCCTCTATACTTACTTTCTTTCTTTCCCTTTTCTTTCTTCCTCCCTCCCTCCTTTCTTTCTTTCTTTCTTTCTTTCTTTCTTTCTCCCTCCCCCTTCCCCCCCCTCCTCTTTCTCTCTCTCTTTCTTTCTCTCCTTCCATCCCCCCTCCCACTTCGAAGAGCCAGAAAGCGGGCAAGGGAGATGAAAGGGCTCCTGTCCTGAGGGTCGGCGGCGGCAGCGATGGCGGGGTGGGGGCGATTGGGGGGTTCGCGGCGGCGGCGGCGGCACCGATGGCAGGGCGGGGGTGATTGCAGGGGGTCGCGGCACTCCACTCCCCAGGGGAGAGAGATCCCAGCGCTTCCGGAGGTATCGCTCGCTGCTCCGGCACCAGGAGGGCACCGCATCAGCGGCACGGGGGAGTGCAGGAGGGAGGGAGGGCGAGAAGGTGGCGAGGGAGAGGGAGAGAGAGAGGGATGGATGGATGGATGCAGGGAGTTGGCGCAACCACCGCCGCCGCCGCTGCTTTTCCAGGGGGCTTTGCTTCACCATCCCACCCCACCTTGGACCAGAGGGGATTCCCTCTCTCGAGGAGCTCTTGGCGGGATGGGGGAGGAGGAATCCAGGTTGCCTGCTCGCCCCCCTCTCTTCATGCTTCGAGCGAACACCATCCGCACCCCACCCCTTGCCGCCCGCTGCTTCTGCCCGCGGGGAGGAGGGAAGCCTTGTGGGGGGCTGGAGAGGTTCGGCTTGAGGGGGATCTTCCGGACGATCCTTGGGGTGATCCTCTCCGCCCCCGCCCCCCGTCTTTTCCTTTGCGCTACTTGTCTCCCGACAGACCCGCGCTCGGGGAAGAGCAGCTGCTACTGTTACTCCTGCCCAGCCTGGGTGGAATGAACGAGTGGGGCCCCCGAGGTTGGGGTGAGCTCAGGGAGGTGCATCGCTGCCGAAGGAACACAGCACATAGGATCCTTTGCCCTGTCCAAAAACATGGCGCAAGGGAGCGCAAGCGTTTTGGAGGAGCCTCGCTCACAGGGGCTAGTGTGGGTGTCAAGATCAAAATGTGGTTGCTGTTGCTGTTGTTGTCTTTGTATGCATGTATCCCCGCCCCCCCCACACACACAGCGCAGCCTTTCTTTTCTGGCAAATCAAGATCAAGATCACGTTTCCCCCATGTCTAAATACTGCCAAGTGTGGAGTTAAGGTTCCCTGTGACAGTGGGTTGTCTTTGAAGCACAGTTCGCCAAACGGCGGCAGTGATTACAGGGCGGGGGCGATTGCGGGGGGGGGTCACGGCGGCGGCGGCGGCAGCGATGGCGGGGCGATTGGGAGGGGGTCGAAGCCAAACGAGCCCAGTAGGCCGGCCTGGGCCCACCGCCGCCACTGGAGCCACCACTGATGCTGGAGAGGGCGAGCGAGTCCAGCACCAGCTGGGCTCCAAGGCACTTCCGCAGTGCGTGGGGGGGGGAAATCCCCCTCAACACAGGGACCTCGCGGGCGACCTCTGACGGCGCCGCGGTCGACTGGTCGACCGCGGTCGACGCGTTGGACAGGCCAGTTCTATTGCACATTCATACACACATTCATATATATTCATATACACATTGAGGTATACTCAGTATAATTATCTAAAAGAAAAAGGGAAGAAAATTCTGGTAAAATCTTTTTAAAATTTTTTTTTATTAAGCATACAAATAATTAAACATAGGAAATCAAGCCAAGAACATACGCAACCTGACAAAAGGAAAAAAAGAAAGAAGGAAAAGGGAACCATAAAATATACATCCACAATTTTTCTATAATATGACATGTCTTGCTTGGTGATTCTCTCTCATTGACATATTATTACCTATTTATCCTCGTTTTAGTCTAGATTACTTTAGTTTTCCACCAGTCATAAAAAAAGGTCCCAACTCGCATTGAAATGTGATTCTTCTTGTCCTTTTAATCTTTCGGTTAATCTATCCATTTCTGCACATTCTACTATTTTTTTAATAATCAACTCATCAGTTGGGAGATTTTCAGATTTCCAGCACTGGGCCCATGTTATTCTAGCTGCTGTTAAAATATGTAACAATAAATAAGATTTTTGTTTATCTATCACATTTGGCAATAAGCCTAACAAAAATATTTCCGGTTTAAATTCTAATTTTATTTTTAAAATTTCCTTAGCCCATGTATATATTTTCACCCAATAAATTTTGGCTTTATCGCAAGTCCACCAAGCATGATAATAAGTACCTTCTTGATCTTTACATTCCCAACACTTATTTGAAGCATTAGGAAACATTTTTTAGCATGTTTTGCTGGCGGCATATGCCATCTATAAAATATTTATAAAGGTTTTCTTTATATGCAGTGGCTAAGATTATACATCCATAATTGCTGCCATTTTTGAAGTTCAATATTGTAGTCGAATTTTTTGGCCCATCTTAGCATGGTGTCTTTCACCTCTTCATCTTGCATATCTCAATAATGACTTCCTTATCAAATTTCTTTCAAAATATTTATGTTTTTGTTTTCCCGTACCATAGAAATGCATGCCAACCTATTTGCAGATCGTGACTTTCTAAATACAATAGTCTCTTATTCCTTAAAAGTGCCCATTCTTTTATCCAAGTCAATGCATTTGCTTGGTAATATAAGGTCCAGTTTGGTAGCCCAAATCCTCCTCTTTCTTTTGCATCTTGTAATAGTTTACGTTTAATGCTTGGTTTACTTTTTTGCCAAACAAAATTTGAAACAACACTATTCAGTTCCTTAAAGAATTTTGGCTCCAAATTAATCAGCAAATTTTGAAAAAGAAAAAGTATCTTAGGCAAAATATTCATTTTAATCGCCACAATTGTTCCTAACAGAGATAGCTGTAGTTTGGACCATCTTTCCAACTCCTGCTTAATCTGTACCAATAGTTTGTTGTAATTATCTCCTTTAAGGGTAGAACATCTCGCTGTGATATATATTCCCAGGTATTTTATTTTCTTGACTATTTGGATATTTGTATTCATTGTAAGTTGGTCCTTTTGATTCTGAGTTAAGTTTTTAACTATAAATTTAGTTTTTTGTGAGTTGATAGTCAATCCGGCTATTTCACCATAGGTTTTAATCTGTTTAAATAGCATTGGGGCTGATTGTAGAGGATTTTGTAAGATAAATACTGGATCATCTGTGTACGCTTGTGGTTTATAGCTTTCATCTCTAATACATGTCCCTTCAATTTCTGGATTTTGTCTTATTTCTCTGCTTAATGTTTCTAATGCAAAGATAAATAGCAGCAGAGATAATGGGCATCCTTGTCTTGTTCACTTTGTAATTTCAATGCTTCTTGTCTTTTCTTCATTTATAATTATACTTGCTGTTTGTTTAGAATATATTGCATTTATCATGTTCTAAAATTTTTGACCAAACTGCATCTCTAATTGCTTCTTCATGTAATTCCAATTTAAGTTATCAAAAGCTTTTTGTGCATCTAAAAATAACAGCGCTATTTGTTTTTCTGAATGTACTTCATAATATTCCAATATATCAAGGATTATTCTTATATTGTTTCTTAATTATCCTTTTGGAAGGAATCCATTCTAGTCCGAGTGTATAAATTATGTGAGAAATTTCTTCAGCGTATCAGCCATAATAGATGCCAATATCTTATAGTTAACATTGAGTAACGATATAGGTCTATAATTCCCTATTTGTGTGATATCCGATTCATCTTTTGGTATTAAAGTAATACAGTCATACCTCGTACAACGTAACACTTGTACAACGAAAAATCCGTACAACGAAAATTTTTTTGGG
>JAHTLZ010000348.1:38140-57050 GCA_023846285.1 Phrynocephalus versicolor
GCCCCCCCCCCTCCTTCCCCCTTCCTTGTTTTCTCTGCCTCTTCCTCTGCTCCCAACGGGAGTTTCCCGACTTGACCGTTTCTCTCTCTCTCTCTCTCTCTCTTTCACACACACACACACACACACACACACACACACACACACACACACACACACACACACAGGGGGGTCTTGCAAGGGCTGCTGCCCCCCACCGCCCCCCTCCCCAACACAGCCCACAGAGGGGCAGCCCTCTCTTTCACCAACTCAAGGAGGTAACGCGCCGCCTGTGCACACACGCACCCGCGCGCGCATTCATACACACACGAACACACGTGTGGTCGGAGCGAGAAGTCTGGGGTGGGTTTTTTGTTTTTTTGGAGGGGGGTAGTTTCTTTTTTCTTTTTTTACCTGCAGCGACTCGTTAGCCATCTCTGCCTTCCGCGTCCCACACACACACACACACACACACACACAGAACGTTCAGCGGGATGAAGTGGCGCGAGGAGGAAGGCGAGCCGCCAAAGCCGCCAAAGCCCTCGCGAGCTGCCCGGCGGAGCAAGCAGGGAGGGAGGCAGGGAGAGAGGGAGAGTGAGGGGTGACCCCCTCCTCCTCCTCTTCTTCTTTTTTCCTGCCGGCTGCCAGGTCGAGGGAAGAAGGGTCCACCCCCTCCCTTGCGGGGGCTCGACGGGTCCGCGTGCACCCTTACAAAACCAACCGGGAGGGCGGCAGGAAGAGGGGCTGGAGGATGGCGGCGGCGGCGGCTCTGCGGCGGCGGCGGTGGTGAAGGCAGCCCCCCCACCCCCCGGGAACCGTGGCTTCTTCCCCCGGGGCGGGGCAGCGAGGAAAGCGGCAAACCCACCCCAGACTTCTCACTCCGACCACACGTGTGTTCGTGTGTGTATGAATGTGTTGGGGAGGGGGGCGGTGGGGGCAGCAGCCCTTGCAAGACCCCCCCCTCTGTGTGTGTGTGTGTGGGTGGGTCCACCGGAGAACCATGCCTTCCCTTGTACCCTTCGGTCCGCCACCCTCCCCAATCCTCCCCCCAAGGCCTCTTAACCCAGCCGACGTCGGCGCCCCGTGCTTTGCTGCTCACCAGCGCGCGCGCGCGCCCTCGCTCCCACGCCCGCCTGCCTACCTCAGGTTTGGCCCCCGAAGTTGCCCCGTCCTGGGGCAGAGAGAGAGAGGAACGAGGCTCGGACAGGCGAGGAAGCGGGAGTTGGCTGCCTGGCCCCCAAGAGTCCTGGGAGGGGCAGGGGGGAACTGGTCAGAATCCAGCACGACCCGGGGATGCCTGGAGATGCCCTTTATCCGGGCAGGATCTGCATCGCCCTCGCGGGGTGGGTGGGTGGGCATGTCTCTAAATCCACCCCCCCTCCCAGCAAAACTTTCTGCAAGTTGACTGTCGGCCAGCAGCAGCTGGAGGGCGGCAGCAGGGAGGCTCACTGGCTCACAAGCGCTCTTCCTTCCCGCCGGATCAAGGCAGGCAGGCGGGCGAGAAAAGGGAGAAAAGCTTGGCTTTGCTAAGCGACCTCCTGGGAAGCGGAGATCAGGGCGGGCCCCTCGGGCGGCGGCGGGTAGGACGGGGGCCTTTAGGAGAGAGAGTGAGAGGGGGGCCGGCAGAGGGCTCACTCGCCCGGGCGGACCCCGGAGGGTGGGGAGTGGGGGAGGCTCATCGCCCGTGGGCCCGCCGCTCCTCAGCCTTTGGGGTTCGGAGCGGAACCGCTTTGCTGCAGCAGGTGGAAGGGAGGGGAAAGTGTGTGTGTGTGTGTGTGTGCGCGCGCGCGCGCAGGCGGGTGAATATGGTCTGTCTGGCCTCGCCTCCCTTCCTCCCCCTGCTCTCTCTCCTTGCTTTCTTTTTTCTCTCCTCCTCCCTCCCAAGTGGTTTTGGAGCTGGGGAAGGGCGGGCGTGGAGGGGTGCATGCCCCTGCCCTTTTTTGGAGGAATTGCGGGCCGGGAGAAAGCGATCTCACGCCAAGAGCCCTGTGAAGTGGACAGTTGCAGGTGAGGGGAAAAGTGTGTGTGTGTGTGTGTGTGTGTGTGAGTGAGAGAGGGAGAGAGAGAGGCGGGAACGGGCGGTGGCTGGCGGGGCCTTTAGGAATGCATTGGAACGGATTAAATCCACTTCCAATGCATTCCTATGGGAAATGATAATTTGCATAACGAAAAATTTGTATAACGTAATTTAATTGGGAACCAATTAATTACGTTATACAAGGTACCACTGTATCTGCTTCTAACCAAGATTTAGGAATCTTCGCTTCCTGAATTACCTGATTACATACATCTTTCAAAGGTCCTGCTATCACTTCCATAAATTTTTTATAAAATTCACTTGGCAGACCATCCGGTCCTGGCGTTTTCCCATCCTTCTGTATCTTTATTGATTCTGTCACTTCCAATAATGTTATCTCTGCATTCAACATCTGTCGAGTTTCTTCCAAAATTTGGGGAAGGTTAGCCTTTTGTAAATAGTCTTCAATTAACTTCATATCTATACTTTGTGCTTGATATAGCTCAGAGTAATACCGTGTTACTATGTTATGTAATAAATCCCTCTTTGTAAAATACCTTCTGCATCTTTAAACTGCTAATTTGTTTCTTTTCTTTTCTTTTCTTCAATCTATATGCTAGCCACCTCCCTGGTTTGTTTGCATTTTCAATTTTTTTTTGCCTTGCTGCTGTTATTTTTTGAGCCATTTCTTCAGTTTCAAAAAGATTCAACTTATGTTTGAGCATGTCTACCTCTTATCTTGCTTCTTTACTATTGGGATTCTTTTGGAGCTCCAGTTCCCATTTTTTATATTCTTGTTTTGTCAAATCATAGAAGGATTGCCTCTTTATTTCTGTTTGCTATATATGATATTGCTATACCACGGGAGACAGCTTTAGTGGCATCCCAAATAGTCTGCAATGAGGTGTTTTGAGTTGTATTTTCTTTTAAAAAAATTCCAATTCTTTTTTTTTTTTGCTTTAAGTATGAATTCTTGTTCTTTTAATATGGTTGTATTTAGTGTCCGTCTTCCTTTTAATTTTCTTCTCCCTTTCCATGTCATTTTAAGAGGGTTATGGTCTGCCCAAATATTTGGTTGTATTTCAGCTTCCTCAATCTCTAGCCTCAAATCAGTTGTTACCCAAATCATATCAATTCTAGACCACGATTTATGACAATTTGAATAGAATGTGTATTGTAATTTATCTTTGTTTAGATCTCGCCATATATCTTTTAGTCCCAATTCTTCAACCATTTGAAAAAACGTTTTCGGAAGTATTCTACTTTTACTCTTCCTAGTGTGGTCTTTTTTATAATTGTTGGATTGATCTACAATTGCATTGAAGTCGCCAATTAAGCAGATATTTTGGTAATTTTTTCTATGAGCAAATTATGCAGATTTTCGTAAAATTTTTCCTGTTTATCATTAGGAGCGTATATTGCCACTAACAGTGTTAGTTGATTATTAATTTCTGTTTCAGTTATTAAAATTCTTCCATTTTGATCTGCATATATAAATTTTGCTCCTTTTGGTGACTTCACATAAATTGCTATTCTTCTCTTCTTCTGTTGTGGATCACATGCATAGAAAAGCTTCCCTAAATTAGGGAATTCTAAAAGTTTATGATTTTTCTCCTTGATATGTGTTTCTTGTAAACAAATTATATCTGCTCTCTTTTTTAAAATTTTTAAAGGTTTTATATCTTTTGTTTGATGAATTCAAACCATTTATGTTCACTGAGAAGATTTCTGTTTTTGTCACCATCTTGGATTATTTGTAAATTGGATTTAATGCTCTAGTTTTCCTCTTCTCTAGTGGCTCCCCGTTTCTTGTTTGAGGGTCTAATAAAGTTTGCTCTTCAATTGATGATACTTGAGTCTGGTCCTCTCCCATATTCAGAAAAGCTGCTCTTCTTCTCACCCACTCTTCTCTCTCTGATGGGGGTGGTTGTCCTCTGTTGTTGCAATATATCTTTCATAAAAATCTCTTGCCTTATCCAGACTGTCTAATCTAAATCTTCTTGTTTGCCAAGTCACCAAAACTCCCTGGGGGACTAGCCATCTGAAGCTTATCTTTTTCTCATTTAATTTATTTGTTAAAAAGAAGTATTGTTTTCTGATATCTCGTATCTTCCATGGGGTCTGCTTCAAAACTGTAATCTGCTGGTTGTGTATTTTCAATGTGTTTTCTCTCAGTCTTAAAATATATTCCTTTATCTTTCTTCTCACAAAAACCATGTGTACCTCTCTTGGGACCTTATTTTTCCTTGCAAAGCTCGAGTTAACCCTATATATCCGATCAATTTCCTGGCTCATCTGAGATTTCTCAATGTCTAAAAAGTCAGCCAAGGCCTGTTCCATGAGATCTGTAGTTTCTACATCTTTATCTTCTTGTACATTATGAAATCTGAGAGTGTGTGAAGCCCTTTCCATCTCCAGAATCAAAGTAGCTTCTTTGTATAATTTTACTGTTTCATGATCTTTATCTCTCTTTTCTTCCAATCTTTTCAAATCTTTTTCATTTTCTATTTTTTTTTATCTAGCTGTTCAATCTGTGATGCATTCTCTCGAACTTTCTGGCTAATCTCAGTGACTTGATTTCCTAATGTGAAAATCTGCTGGTTAATCTCTTCCATTTTATTCTCCAGTTTATTCTGATTCAGGCTAATTGTAGTCTCTATGAGTTGTTGTTTTAATTTGATATCGGAAAACATTTGAAGGATAGCTTTCATTTCTTTTGTTTGCTGTTCTCCTTGAGTTAGCTCTACTAAACCTTTTGTTTGCGTTGGACTTGCTGCTGCTGAGGATGAGGCAGATGATGTGGTTGATGATGGGTTTAATCCTGTTTTTTTATGATTTAGCTGACAACGTACTCATCTTCTCCAATTTTTGTGGTTAATCGTACCCCATAAACTAAATTTGTTATAGAATAGCTTTTTAATTAAGAGTTACTAATAGCTAACCACAGGTAACAATCAAATAGTTTTATGTATAACGGAAGGAGATACAATAGATCCAAATTATAACACCATGTTCCAGTAATCCACGAGTCTACCCAAAAAAAAGGGGAGGGGGAGAAGAGAAAGGTGGTCTTTTCTGATTTCCTTAAGAAAGTCTAAGCTATCTATCTCCAACAGATTGAATCACTTTGTCATTAACCATATTAAAGAATTAAAGAGTTAAATAAGAAAATTTCAGTATCCTGTTGAACTCAAATTATATCTCCGCAATTGTGTTTTATAGTTCCACAGAGCCCTACTGGATCAGAGGATCGATTTCCAGATATATTACATAGATCCAAAGGGTCCCAGGGGTAGCACTCTTTTGTAATTCCAAAGGTTCCAATTAAGACAAACAACAACAACAACAACAACAACAACAACAGTATTTTATAACTCCAGAAGCCTCAGTTAGGCAGAAGTAAGTACTGTTTTATAAATCCCAAGATCCCGACTGGATCAAAAAAGGAAAAATATATCTCTTCCATTGTCACTCATAAATCCGGAAATCCCAAAGTTCATCCAAGAGTGGATAATCTTTTATAAATCCAGGAAAAGGGGGAAAAAACAGGAAAAGGGAGAAAAGAGAAAGAAAAAGAAGAAGAAAAAGTCCAGTGCAGTCCAAGTCCAATTTTATCCTCTTCGTTGTGTTTTATAAATCCAAAAAAGTCCAGTTAATAATACTGGTTTAACCTAGGTTATGCAATGTTTTAAAGTTCCATGAATCTCTTAAATCAGGAAAAGGCATCAAAATCCACCAAAATAGTCCTTTGCTGCCCTCCACTGGTGTTTAATTGAAATAAGACACAGTTCTGTTCTGCAAAATATTTAGGAGAGAGTTGACCTTGAGGTTGTGTCACTATGATAAGAGGGAAATATAAACACAGTCCAGCTGCTTCTTGTTATGGCATTTACTAATGAAGATCAAAAAAGAAGGAAAACAGAAAAAGGAAGTTCAGCGCCATTTTCAAGCCACGTCTGGTAAAGTCTCATACTTTTTTTATTTCTAAATATAGGCTGAATTTCCCTTGATCGATTTAATTAATCCAATCCTGAGGTTGCTAAATATGAATGTTGTTTGGTTAAAAAAGGCTGCTTCAGCTTTTACTAAGTCCTGCTCAGATTAAGATGAAATTTCCTCCCTCCCGGCAGTGCCGCTCTTCCAAAAAAGGGGGGGGGAGGATTGAGCAAAACAAGGGTTCACTTCAGAAAAACAACAGATTCAAGGCTCATCTGAGAGTTAATTAAACTTTATAATCTCACCAAACGAGGCATATCCGTAGCGTAAACTATTTTGCTTATCATCACCGGGTTCATGGCTTCAAAGAAGGAGCAAGTCCCTCCATTTCCCAGCCAGGGTAGAAGCTGCCAGGATCTTTTCAGAAATGCTGCTGCATCTCTGGTTTCAGTCCCGGACTGGCACTTCACAAACTCAGAAGGCTCTCCAAGTCTTCTTACCCGTTTTTGAGGGCCCTTTGCATGGGAAACCCCCACCTCATCTCAGAGCTCAAAGCTCAGTGAGGCAGATGTCACCATGACAGACCGGAAGCTCCAATTCTTGTAAAGTCTATTATACTAAGCAGTGTTACACGTGCCCTTGTTCAGTGAATGTGGAATCTCATCTAACATCTTCCTTAGGTTCAACAATTATTTATTTATTTATTTATTTATTTATTTATTTATTTATTTATTTATTTAACTTATATGCCGCCCACTACCCAAAGGTCTCTTGGCGGCTTACAATCCAAAGAATAAAACAATTTAAAATAGTTAAAAGCAAAATATCAATAAATCATCAATAAAAACCTTACACTAAAATCATTATTCTAAAATTGTCATCAGCGGACCCACAATCTATATTATATCAATTAAAAACCTTCTGGAACAGGAAGGTTTTTACCTGGCGCCGGAATGTAATCAGTGTTGGCGCCAGGCGGATCTCGATCGGGAGGGCATTCTATAACTTGGGAGCAGCTGCTGAGAAGGCCCTATGTCTACAGGCCATCCCTCTCACCTCCTTGAGGGATGGCTCTTTCAAAAGGCCCCCCTGGCTCGATCTTAATTGCCGGGTAGGTTCATATGAAAGGAGGCGGTCCTTCAGGTATCTAGGTCCTAAGTCATTTAGGGCTTTGTATGTCAGAACAAGCACTTTGAATTCGGCTTGGACAGTAACTGGTAACCAATGAAGTTTATGCAGAATCGGCCCCACCACTTACCAGCCGCGCCGCATGATTCTGAACCAGTTGCAATCGCCGGACTGTCTTCAAAGGCAGCCCCACGTAAAGCACATTGCAGTAATCAATTTGGGGGAGAGGTTTTGGGTTTCCTTAGGGCTTTGGCAGTCAATTGTCATCCTTCCTTTTCTACAGTAATTGACATTGTATTCATGTTCAAACTTCAGGATTTTAATTCCACAGTATGGGGGACCGAACTTTAGTCATCTGTTGAGGCATGTGAGTCAACCCAAGCACAATTGGGGACTTTTTGAACATCTCTGTAGCTGATCCAGTAATGAACAAATAACTCTGCCCCATCTTGTTTGGACTCTTTTCTCTGAAGCCAGTGCATGCCCTTTTTATAGATCTTCTTTTGCCTCATGTACTTGCTTTTGTTCACCCAAACTAAAACAAAATAAAAGACTATATAGATTGAGCAAGAAACCATGGAAACATAGCAATGGTGAAATGCAGAAAGTCATGTTTTGGTGGAACTTTTAAGCATGATCTGAAAGGTGATCTGTTTATTTTATCTTTGACTAGATCAGATTTCTTTAGAAGAAAAATGAAAGAACAAGGCCTTCAGACAAAATTGCCTTCCCTGTATATGATGAAATGCTGAGAAACTCTATACAGGGAATAGCAACATACACGTTAGATAAAGGATGAATTAGAATTAGAGATTTGCACGAACAAAAAAAAAATGCCTATTGCTTTTGGTTCAGTTTGTTTTTAATGATTTTTTTTTAAAAAAATCATTTAGTTGGTTCATTGATTCGTTATTCGTATTCCCCCACTTTGCTCAATTTAATCCATTTGACTGCGCGGGGGAGGAAAAAACATTCAAAAAATAAAATAAAAAAACAGACGTTGACAACAACTGCACAAACTGGACTGGCAGCATCCTCATTCTCATCATCCACATCATCATAATCATCTTCAATCATCAACACATCATCCACCCGGGCAGTGGCGGCAGCAGCGATGGAGGGGGCAATCCTGGTCCCTGTGGCAGAGGCTTTTTGAGGTGCTGGCTTGGGGCCAGCACCTCTTGTTTTTCCAACCGCACAGCTCCTGGGGGCAGAGTGGCACTTCTTTTATATTTATATTTTTTCTTTATTTTAGGGCACCAACCTGCCCACCCCTGGGGCTGGGTCGGTACTGCTTTTATTTTATTTTATTTTATTAAAAAAATCAAGTGCCAACCGCGGAGCTCCTGGGGCCAGGTCAGCACTGGTTAATGTTTTTATATTTTTTCTTGATTTTAAGGCGCCACCCCGGCCACCCCTGGGGCTGGGTCGGCGTTCCTTTTTAACTATTTTATTATTGTATTGTATTGTATTGTATTTTTTAACTTCCAACCACGTAGCTGTAGTGCAAGCTAGTTGGCTTTTTACCCCCCACCCTTGGGCCAGTACTGCAGCCCGCGGGCCAGGGCCAGTGCTTGCAGGCACCGGATCGTTGTTGTTGTTGTTGTTTTTGCTGGCTGCAGGTTGGTTCCATGACCTGCAGGCCGGGTCTGGTGCCCGCAGGCCAGTACCGGGCCCATGCGCCAGATTGGGGTTTTCTTTGATCTTTTTGATTTTTTTTCAAGTGCTGATCTCGCCATGCCAGTGCTGGTTTTATTTTTTATAATTTTTTCTTTATTTTAGAGCACCAACCCGGCCACCTCTGGGGCAGGTCAGCTCTCATTTTTTTGATTTTTCAATTTATCTTATTGTATTTTTTTTTTACTGCCGAACTCGTAGCCCACGCTACAGCTGTAGCATGGCTGGTCAGCTTTTTTTTTTCTGGTTGCCCCTCCCTGCAGCCAGAAAGACTGGACCTACAGGAAGGACCAGCACCCGGTAGGAGACATCTCCTATGCCACCATTAATGAACCGAACCAAACCGAACCATTTTTTTTGTTTGGTTCTTTCGAAATCCACTCTGGAGTTTGTTATTCATTTTGTGACATCTCTTATTAGAATAGATCAAAAGGAAGGTACGTGGAGGCTGAATGTAAGCTGACGGTCTTTTATTTCTTTGAATCTGGAAACTGTCTCTTTGCTCCCAGGTTACTTCTTACAGCCAAAAGACCAACAGGCAAGATGTGGTTCTGGATAATTTTGAAGTATATATCAACACAGGCTGTCATTAGATACTCGGTCTCTACAGTACTTTGTGCTTTGCCAACATCTTGCAGAATATGACTGCTCTGTATCAAATTCATTTTAAACCCTGAGCTGCATCAGGGGAGCCTTGAAAAATATGGTTATGTTTTAATACTGAAAAATTTTTCAGAATGTAAATGGGTGGTGGGAGGGATCTTACACAATAATGCCAATTTTATCCAGTTAAAGGCTCCAGTGAGCTTGGTACCTCATTACAAATCAGCCAATATAGTTTCATAAACTAATTGAAGCATATTAATTCTAGAAAAACAGTTTTATTCATGATTAATCCAATTAGTGCAATGTTCATTATGTATTTGCTCATTGTCATTTGTGATATCTTTGCCAGTTTTAATCAGCTCTTTGTCTAACTTTCTCTAAAATGATGCTGAAGAAACAATAGTCATTCATATCTAATGAATCTCATTAATAGAGTTGTAATGGCAAGGCTTCAGATGTATGAATATTCTCCTTGCTCATATTTTAACAGCATCTAAAACAGCTGTACTCCAACTTCAAGCACCCCAGAAATTTTCCAGTCCTCAGTTCTATCTGTTTGTATGGCTCTCCTCAGCAGCAGCTCTGCCAGACGCAAAAATCTCACCATCTTTAACCCTATTTTTTACCTAATACTCACAGTTCATAATTTCCTAATCTATTCCAAAATAATATTGAGGGCTACTGGCCCCATCAGTTATCTTATTTAATTATTTAACCTTACTTGACTTTACTGCTTGCACTACCTACCTTTTCTGACTGGAGTTATTAAACCACCTCCTAACCCATAAGAGAATGGGATGGGTGAAAACACACCTGTCGAATCTGAGTAGCAGCCAAAAATTCCCATCTGGCACTTATATGACCAGTTAATCTCATTCTACTAAGAAGACAGCCAGATCGAAAAGAGGCTTCTCATCATGTGCCGAGGCCTTAAATAACCTACTACCCTTCTTACAGCCATTTGTGCCATAGGCTGCAAATGATTCTCACCAGCTGGGCAGGCAGGCAAAGAGGACCCCGACACACACTATGGATGGCTGGAGTGGCCATTGTGAAATCACCCAATTTACTACATTACACCTGCTAGGATGGAATTGTCAGTATAACAAGCAAAGACAAAATTATTTATGAGTAAAGTAATATGGCATAAATGAACCATTGTTCAATTTCCAATTTAAGGGCTGATCCAAAAATTTAAAAACAACAATATAATAACTGGAGCAAAATGTTGCTAAATGAATATTTGCACAGCTGCAGTGTCTTCCAGGCAAATGCTTCTACCTATCAACATTATTAATACATTTAAAAATAACATTGGAAAATCATCACAATTGTAACTAGGTGGGTAAATACATGCATAAAGATAGAGCTGGATAGTTCCTTATGAATTTAAGTAGTTGCAGATATAGACCGAAGTCCCTTATGGTAATAATTTCCTATCCTAGTTGTAATTTTGGAATGATAAACATTTACTTTCTTCCAAAATCAACTAAACTAGTTTGCTCTTTTGTTTCTTCAGCAAGTCTGAAAACTATGGGCCATTGGTCAATGGTATAACATACTTTTCTGCCATCCACCACATCATCGCCTCAATTTCCTCAACAGTTGAACAGTGCAAGCTGGAACTTGAACCATGTTATACTCCTCCTCAAGATATATAGTGGTGCCACAGAACCTTAACTATTAAATTAATAATGCATAGTGAAATCCTTCAGTCACCTATAATATAGTTGAAGCATCATTATTGGGGGGAACAAACAAATTTAGGTAACTAGTTATTTGCAACCAGTTGTTTGTAATTAGTTACTCCCATGCTCTGGCAAAAAAACCAAAAAAAAAAAAAACCCAAAACAAAAAAAACCCACCAAAGATAGCATTGAACAAAGTGGCCATAAACATACCTCTTAGAATAATTGAGGGAAACTAATCTTTTACTGCTTCTGCTTCAGGGTTTTCAGAAGTGTCTGGTACAACACAAACTGGATTCCTTTCCAAAGAAATACTAAGAAATTTTCCCTTCTGTCCTGTTATTTTCACTTTAAGGTACATAATTCTGAAACACAGAATGAGGGTCATAACAATATCTGTATGAAATGTGCCCCTACAAGTCAGAACTATAGACACACTTGGTGAAAAGATACATTCTTCTGCAGTGCATTTTATTTCTCTGTGTTCACATTTGAAATACATTTTCCCCATGGGGCTCTTAACACCTATATTAAGTCCAAGGTTTACTTCAAAGTAAATGGAAAATGTGATAGGTATGAACATATAAAAAGGGCTAAGAGAGACATGCAGCCAATATAGAACAAGTGTGCTTTATTGCTTGGTATTACTTTAATATACTTCGCAAAAAGGAATCCTTTGAAATGTTATGAGGCAAATAATGCTCAGGAAATGTTCATGTAGACAGTATTTCTAGTTCACTGAGTTATCTAACAAATAAAATAATATGTTTTTTGCCATGTGTCTCAAATAATTGAACAAAAGAGTCCATAATATTGCAGAAATATGAGTCAGGATCCAAGGAACCATTTTTGAGCACCTTTCCTAACAGGAGATGCTGCAAGCAATTTTTTCCCATGCTGCCACTGTAATGGCAGACACTCCAGGTCACATGGGAGAAGCTGGAAACATGGCTGTTCTCCATTACAATGCCCTCCTTCTCAGAAGCAGAAGTTTTAAGAATAGGAATAGGAGTAGGAATCTTTATTGTCATTGCCCCCTTGCAGTGGTTGCTATATTCAACTCATTTAAAACATTCCACATAGATTTAAAAACAGGCACAACACATATATGACATATAAAATGACTAAAATATGACATATAAAATAAGCTGACTTCAAAGTCCAGAATTTCCATTTAAGGCCAATATTGCTCTAAAAAAGAAGCTATTTTTGAGATTGTTTGTTCTTGCCCTCAGTACTCTATATCTCCGTCCCAATGGCAGCAACTCAAAGAGGCGATGACCAAGATGTGATGGATCTCTTAATATATCTAATGCTTTACAGTGGCACCTGATAGTATAAATTTGTTCTAGGGTGGATCTCTGCAACACTGTGCAACACTGTCCTATCCTGGTGGGTACAACTTCTATACCACACATGTAACCCGTAAGTAAGCACACTACTGTGATAGCAGAAAGTGAAGAGGAATTAAAGAACCTCTTAATGAGGATGAAAGAGGAGAGTGAAAAAATGGGCTGAAGCTCAACATAAAAAAACAGCAACTAAGATTATGGCCACTGGTCCCATAACCTCCTGGCAAATAGAAGGGGAAGAAATGGAGTCAATGACAGAGTTTATTTTCCTGGGCTCATTGATCACTGCAGATGGCGACTGCAGCAACAAAATAAATAGACGCCTGCTTCTTGGGAGGAAAGCAATGGCAAACCTAGATAGCATCCTAAAGAGCAGAGACATCACTTTGCCAACTAAGGTCAGGATAATCAAAGCTATGGTTTTTCCAGTAGTGATGTATGGAAGTGAAAGCTGGACTATAAAGGCTGATCGCAGCAGAATTGATGCTTTTGAGCTGTGGTGCTGGAGGGGAGTCTTGAGAGTCCCCTGGACTGCAAGGAGATCAAACCTATCCATCCTGAAAGAAATCAACCCTGAATGTTCACTGGAAGGACAGATTTTGAAGCTGAGGCTCCAGTACTTTGGCCATCTCATGAGGAGAGAGTCCCTGATGTTGGGAAAGATGGAAGGCCAAAGGAAAAGGAGATGGCAGAGAATGAGATGGTTGGACGGCGTCATTGATGCAACCAATATGGATCTGACAAAACTATGGGAGGCAGTGGAAGATAGGAAGGCCTGGTGAGCTGAGTGATGCCCCCGCTAATCATCCATTGAGGTAGGTTGTGTAAAGTGCATCCATGTCAACCACTTTGGAGGCAGAGTGGCTCCAACCCCCAGGGAAGGGAGGAACCCATCGAGGTAGGCAGGTATATATGTTTTACAGACCAGGCATGGCCAGTGGGAAAACATTGGGCCTACACAGACCCTAGAGAATGACATATCCTTCAGTGTTCCTTCCTGGTGAAAAGACCAGACAAGGTCTATAAAAATTGGGCTAAAATTATGTAATCCTTCAATACAGGCATTGAGTGGGATTACAGGCAGGAAGGGAGGCAAGGGAGGCAAGGGAGGCAGGCAGGCAGGCAAAGCATTCATTCATTCATTCATTCATTCAGGCAGGCAGAAGTGCCGTAGGTAGTCGGGCTCGGGCATGTTAGGAAGGGAGGCATACAGGCATTGGAGGGGGCAAGTTGGGGATGGTTGCACAGCTGCAGCCACATGTGTCCTCTTGTGCACTGCTGCTGGTAAGGTGCTACATAAGCTTTGCATTTGCACCCATGGCTGAGAAGCAGCCAGGCATCAACCCTTCTCCAGAGAGAAGGCCCGTCTTGGTGTCATCGGGTTGCTCCTCTACGGAGCTCCAGTCCACGACCGGATCCTCTGACCTGCAGCCCTTTTCTCAGGGCCGTGGCTCATCAACAAGCTACCTTTCTTCCTACACAGTTCCTGTGCGTCAGGATGTCCTCAACTTCCTTTTGAACAACACTGCAAAAGTGTCTCAGAATGCCCTGCCTCCTCTCCCTGCCGAGGGAGGGCAAGTGTCTGTGTCCACTGTCCACATGCCATGGGCCCGCTGCTAAACTGGCAGGGACAAGCTGCTGCATGGCTGCCATGGGGTGCCAAGCTATGTGAGCACCAAACAGTTCGTTGGACCCACCATTTTGTACCACCCAAGGGAAGTTACAGTGGGCATTCTGCCTGTAACAGGCTGGAAGAAATGCTTGCCCCCCCCCCCCCAAAAAAAATATCTGGAGGAGAACGAATGCAGGGAAGAGAAACACCGTTTTATTTTTTTGTTTTATTTTCCTTTTTTAAAAAAAATGTTAAAGCCTCCCACTATCTGGGGGGGGGGTCTGCCTGGACAAGGCCGGATAGATGCATGTAAGTCCACCCCCAGTATCTGGAGGAGAGTGCAATGAGGGTCCTCTCAGGGATTCTGCCTGGAACAGATACATTTGGGTATATAGATGGGGTTGGGGAGATACATGGGGACTCGGGATAGATAGATGGATTGGAGAAATGCTTGTCCACCCCCTCCCATCTGGAGGAGAGCGGATGCAGGGAAGGAAAAGTGCCAGGAGGGTTCTCCTCTCCTCATGGATTCTGCCTGTAACAGGCTGGAATAAATGCTTGTCCACCCCCTTATCGGGAGGAGAGTGGATGCAGGGAAGAGAAAGACAGGTTTTTTTTAATTTTCTTTTTTAAAAATTTGTTAAAGCCTCCCACAATCGGGAGGACAAGGCCGCAGAGATGCTAGTAGTAAGTCCACCCCCAGTATCTGGAGGAGAGTGGATGCAGGGAAAGAAGAGTGCCAGGAGAGTTCTCCTTTCCTCATGGATTCTGCCTCTAACAGGCCGGAATAAATGCTTGTCCATTCCCCCTATCGGGAGGAGAGCGAATGCAGGGAAGGAAGAGTGCCATCCCAGGGAAGTTACCCTGGGCAACTGGGCATGGAGGATGGAGTGCTGGAGTCCAAGGAAGACTGGATGGTGCAGTGAGCACCATTGTGTCAGCACCAACCAAAAGAGTGATGGGAGGAGCCAGCCTGACTGAAAAAGGGATCAGTCCCCCACGGGGTCGACGGACAACCCAAAATGTGGAGGTAGAGGGCAAGGAAACAGGAGCGGACACAGCTGGCAGGGGAGGCTAGCCACCAAATAGTGGTGCTGGAGAGTCTGTCCCATGGAAGTCAGGATCCCAGGCATGGGGGAGAGAAGCGCCTCCGTGTTGCTGACATGCTGGCAGCAATCAAAGGTCCCAAGAGGGGAATTTTCACCAGATAATGAAGTCCAGGCGGATGGTGCAGTGAGCACCATTGTGTCCAACCAACAGAGTGATGGGAGGAGCCGGCCTGTGCCTGACTGAAAAAGGGATCAGTGCCCTGTGGGGTCGACGGACAACCCTAGATATGGAGGTACAGGGCAAGGAAACAGGAGCGGACACAGCTGGCAGGGGAGGCCACCAAATACGGGCCTCCGTTTTGCTGACATGCTGGCAGCAATCAAAGGTCCCAAGAGGGGAATTGTTGCCAGATAATGAAGTCCAAGCAAGGCATTGAAAAATTGGGCCAACACAGACCCTTCCAAATAAACATTGAGTGGTCCTCCCTGGTTTGGAACTAGGCAAGGCCTATAAAAATTGGGCTAAATCTAGCACTTAAATCCAGGCATTGAGTGGGATTACAGGCAGGCAGGCAGGCAGGCAGGCAGGCAAGGGAGGCAAGGGAGGAAGGCAGGCAGGCAGGCAGGTGAGGCTAAGCATCCAGGCATCCAGGCATTCAGGCATTCAGGCAGGCAGGGAGGCAGGCAAGGGAGGGAGGGAGGGAGGGAGGCAGGCATAAGTGCAGCAGCTAGTCGGCCATGTTAGGAAGGTAGGCATACAGTTATTTGAACCAGTGGAAGGACCTAGGGGTTTGAGTGGTGGGGCAACCCCAACATGGAAAGGCTGAAGCAGATGAAAGTCAACCTTTCCACGGTCCCTGGGTCCAGACGTGAGCGACGTGGCCTCAGTACATCTCCCATGTGGGAGAACACACACTCACTCTGGACACTGGTGGGGGGGGGAATGGACAAGAGGTCCAACGCCAGAGTCGATAGCATGGGCCACATGTCTGCCTTTCTGGCCCAGTATTGGAGGGGGTCTGACATTAGGAGTTGAAGGGGCTCGGCCATGTACTCCCTCACCATGGTCTGAGCGGGGCCCGGTTCTTCTTCCTCCATTGCCTCCACTGAGGAGGAGACTGCCATGGCTAGGGCAGAGGCCAGGTAGGTGGCTGGTAATGAACCTGGTCTCTGGGTGTACACACCAGAGGAGGAGGAGGACCCTTGTGAGGATCCCTCATCTGCCTCGCTCTGGCTGCCTTGCGCCCTTGGGAACTCCTGGCCCTGCCTTGCGGCAGCCCTGCATACCTAATTGCACAGCTCCGACTTCCATGTGTTGAGGTCCGCAACGCTGCCCGCCAAGGAACCCTTGATGCGAGGGTCACACAGGCATGCCATCTGGTACACCCTTTCCCTCCTCAGTGGGCTAAGGCAGGTATCCACGCCAGTCAACAGCCTGTCTTCCAAGGCCCTGCTCTTTGGGAGAAGATCGGCTTCCTCCCAGATACTGGCCTCTAGGCATTGGCGAAGGGCATGTACCAGGGGGAGTACGTGGCCCAGGATGGTGTTGTAGCTGCTTAGGACGTGGGTGGTCTCCTCAAACGGCTGCAGAATACCTACCATCTGGGAGAGGGCGAGTCACTTGGTAGCACCAATGTCCAACTCCTTTCCCCCAGGCAGGACGGGAGTGGTGGACATGATGTATTTGACCACGTCTCTCTGCTCCACCAGGCGCTTGACCATTTCATAGGCGGAGTTTCACTGGGTGGTCACGTCCTGGATAAGGATGTGCTTGGGTTGGCCCATCTCCGCCTGCTTCTCACGCATCATCCTTGATGCCTTGACGCTGCGTGAGAAGTGTGCGACTATCTTCCTGCACTTGTCCAGCAAGGCCTTGGTCTCCAGGGTCCCCTCACACCAGGAGTCCTTTGCTGTACCCAGCCCAATGTACCCACCACTAGGCACAGCTTGTGGGCTGTGCACAAGATGCCCTGGAGCCCGGCCTGCATCAGTAACCATGAATCCGTGATTCACCTGCCCCTCGGGTGCCCAATCTCGCAGTGCAGTCAGGAGGACCTTGGCAATGTTGATGGCTTTTGCACTGTCCTCCATGCTTTGTGCCTGGAGAAGGACCATCCTGTACCCTCTTGGGGTGCTCCCTTGTGCCTCCCCCTGTGGCTCCTCATTGGATGCCCTAGTGTCAAGGACCTCCTCGGGTTGCCACCAATGAGCCATCAGAGAGAGGTATCCGTGGTGCCCACTGGTCCAGAGGTTGGAAGTGAAGTGGATCTTCTGTCCTCTGGAAACCTGCAGCAGGGCCCAGACCATCTCCCTGTCCGACTCATAAAGGGAGGGAATCACATGCCTGCAGAAGGTACGCCAGGAAGGAGGCTCATACCATGGAGCCACGTGCTTCATCAGGTGCCTGAATCCTGATGACTCCACAAAGGAGAGGGGCAAACCGTTCATGGCCACCATTTCACCAACCATGCGAGTGGTGGACTCCTGAGCATTGCCCATAGTATGCTGGCTCACAAAACCCCCACTGAGAGGCAGCACTTTGTGCAGAGCGACCTGCCTCTTTCCACTGTCAGTGGAGCGTTCTCCAGACTCCTTCCCACTGCCTGCCTCCCCTACCCCCCTCTTCCTCCCTGAGGGACCAGTGTCTGACGCTGTCCCTGGCAGAGTCCCAGGGTGCTTTTGCATGAGGTGGCTCCGCAAGGCACTTGATGAGAGGTGTTTGGGGTCATTCCCCCTGCGCACAACCACCTTGCATTTCTTGCACACCGCAAGCCTCGAGTCTTTCTGGCTGGTCTCGAAATACTCCCAGAGAGCGCCACGAGGCTTGCATAACCTACTGCCTCCGGCAGTGTCTGCCTGGCTGGTGGTCTGACTTCTTTCCTGCTGGGACAATGGACTGTGGCAAGGGCTGTCAGTAGTAGTCTGGGTCTGAGGCAAAGGAGGGGTGGACCTTCCCTCAGAGGTGGAAGCCTCTATTTCCTCCCTGCCTGCCAACAGGTCCTCAGAGTCCGGCAGCTGCAGATGCACAGAGGTTTGTGAGCACTCCTCCTCTTCATACAAGGGGGATGTTGGTACTCGAAAGGTTGGGGAAGGGGATCACGTGCAGTAATCCATGCTTCCCTCAATGGCAGAAAGAGATGCTCCGGTGGTGGTGCTGCTGCAGCTGCTGAGGGAGGGAGTGGTACCAGCTATATCACTTTCTGCACTGCTGCTTGTGCCTGTGCCTGCCTTCCAATACATGGCCCTTTTGATTTTAGTGGGGGTGCCCTTTCTCTTGCCACTGCAAGTGCCACTCTTCCTCATTTTTTCATTCATTCTTTGGGTTTTTTTCTTTAAATTTTATACTTTTAAATTGAATACACCTTTGCCCTGCTGCTGTAGCAACAAAGTGTTTGAAGGAGTAAGTTTTTGGGTACTATGTGACCTGGAAACAAAGGTGTTCCCTTGCAGAAGGAGTAGACTGTAGGGTAAGACCACTAGTCTTTGTGGCCACCCACCTAACCCAAAGATGAAGTGTTTGCCTTGGAGGACTAGTTTGGGGCACTTTAGCCCTGCTGCCATTGGAACAAAGTGTTTGAAGGAGTAAGTATTTGGGTACTGTGTGACCCTAGAAACAATGGGGTTCCCTTGGAGAACGAGTAGACTGTAGGGTAAGACCACTAGTCTTTGTGGCTACCCACCCACCCCAATAAAGGAAATGTTTGCCTTGGAGAAGGACTAGTTTGGGGCACTTTAGCCCTGCTGCCGTTGGAACAAAGTGTTTGAAGGAGTAGGTTTTGGGGTACTGTCTGTGACCCTCTAAACAAAGGGGTTCCCTTGAAGAAGGAGTAGACTTTAGGGTTAGGCCACCAGTCTTTGTGGCCACCCCC
>JAHTLZ010000348.1:65967-107903 GCA_023846285.1 Phrynocephalus versicolor
TTCTGTATCCCAACATTCCCCATTTTGTATAATATTAATGTGATTTAAGTTATGCCCCGCTTCTGAAGAAGGCGGGTGTGATACCTCCTCCCACCCTCCATGAGATGTGCTTTGTGGAAAAGACCTGAAATGGCCCCCGACCTTGTCAGAAAAAGATGAATGAGCCTGTGATTCCTCCTCCCGCCCCCCCATGAGATGTGCTTTGTGGAAACGGCTTGAAATGGTCCCCAACCCGGTCAGAAAAAGATGAATGAGCCTGTGATTCCTCCTCCTTGACTTTTCCTAATTGTATGACTCTGCAAAAGTTACCACACTCTAAATAGATGTAATGAGTTTTAATCTTTTTGACAACTCTTTTGAGATCAGCCTCCAAATTCCCCAACTGCCCAGTCATCACAGCCCCAAAACAATTCTTTATTTCTTCTTTGCATTTTTTAAGATTTTCTATGCCCTCATAATATGGTTTTTGCCTCCACATCGCGGGGTTCGGGTCTGGGGGTCGGGAGATTGTTGGCCCGGCCCGTGTCATGGACAGATCGTTATCTACTGACTTTCTCTCTTGCGGTAGCCACCCCGCCCCGCGGGGAGCTGGGCCTGTCCATCTGGGCCCGTCCCCAGGGGCTCCTGGACCCTGTGCGGTTTTCAGAGGCCCTCGGGGATGTACCAGACGGTTTGGATGACGATCCAGCCGACTCCCTAGCCCAACGGTGGTTTGAGGAGGTGGCTGGGGTGGTTGACCGGATCGCCCCCAAGCGCCTGATCCGATGCTGAGCCCGTTCGTCTCCTTGGTTCACCGAGGAGTTACGGGCAATGAAGCAAGAGCGGAGAAGGCTGGAGAGCAGATGGCGGAATGCTCGGACGGTTCAGAATTGGGCTGCGGTTAAGGCGTTGAACGGTCGCTACTCTCGCGCGATAAGGGCGGCTAGGAGATCTTTTGCCGCCCTGAGAATTGGTGAGGCCTCGAATCGTCAAGCGGAATTATTCCGCGTGGTCCGAGACCTCACCAATCCCGCTCCGCCGGGGCCTCCTCCTAGTGATTTCACTAGTGAGTCATTTGCAGCCCATTTTAAATCTAAGATAGAGGCCATCCGTTCCGAGCTGGATGCCGGTTGCCCTGATCCGGCCCCTGTCACGGCCAGTGTCGGGCCGCCTCGGTCGCCTCGGTTTGTTGAGTTTGGGCCTGTTACACCGGTGGACGCCTCCAGGGCACTGGGACATTGCAGGCCTGCGGCCTGTCCGTTCGACCCTTGCCCTTCCTGGTTGATTAAGAGCGCAGGGGGGAGCATGCCGAAATGGGCTTCACTGATTGCTTCGGCCTCCTTCAGAGACGGGATTCTTCCCAGTCTTCTGAAGGAGACGGTGGTGAAGCCCATTATTAAAAGACCCGGCTTGGCTGCGGACGATTTGTCCAACTATCGTCCCATAGCCAATGTTCCCTTTTTGGGCAAGGTGATTGAGCGAGTCGCCGCCCTGCGTCTCCAGTCGTTCCTGGAGGAGAACCATGTCCTGGATCCCTTCCAGTCCGGGTTCAGGCCGCGTCATGGGACCGAAACGGCCCTGGTCGCGCTGCATGATGATCTGTTGAGGAGGGCTGACAGGGGTTGCTCTACCCTGCTGGTCCTTCTCGACCTGTCAGCGGCTTTCAATACCGTCGACCACGGTATCTTGCTGGAGCGGCTCTCGGAGGTTGGGATCGGTGGGCAGGCCTTGGCCTGGCTCCGGTCCTTCCTTGGGGGCCGCACCCAGCGAGTGAGCTTGGGGGGGTGAGTTGTCGGCTCCCTGGACACTCTCTTGTGGGGTGCCTCAGGGGTCGTCACTCTCCCCAATGCTCTTTAACATCTATATGAAGCCGCTGGCTGAGATCATCCGGAGTTATGGAGTCTGCTGCCATCAGTACGCTGATGACACGCAGCTCTATCTCTCCTTTTCCACCTGTGCAGTGGAGGCCGTCGGGACCCTTGATCGTTGTCTGGCTGCGGTACTGGACTGGACCAGGACCCACAGGCTCAAGCTCAACCCAGGCAAGACCGAGGTTATGTTTTTCGGGGGCTCGTTGGAGGGGTACTGTGGCCCTCTTCCCAGTCTGGGTGGGTCCGCCCTCCAGCTGGCGCAAAGAGTGAGGAATCTGGGCGTTGTCCTGGACCCGGACCTGACCCTGGAATCTCAGGTGTCAGCCGTGGTCAGGTCAGCCTTTTACCATCTTAGGCTTATCGCCCAGATTCGCCCGTACCTCGATGAGGGCTCCTTGAGGACTGTGGTACAGGCACTGGTCATGTCGAGGCTGGATTATTGCAACGCTCTCTACATGGGGCTTCCCTTGAACCTTGTTCGGCGATTGCAGCGGGTCCAGAATACAGCGGCCAGGCTGGTGGTTGGTGCGCGCCGTTATGACCGCGCCACCCCCATCCTGGCTCGCCTACACTGGTTACCCGTTGCCTCCCGAATAAGGTTCAAGGTGTTGGTTTTGGTTTACAAAACCCTCCATGGCTTGGCCCCGGCTTATTTGTCGGAGCGTCTTCCCCGACAATCAGCTTCGGCCCGACCCACCCGTTCTTCGGAGGCCTTTTCACTGAGGACGGTCACCCCGAGGGAGGCCCGTAAGGCTGGTACTCGTGGACGGGCCTTCTCGGTGGTGGCTCCATTCATGTGGAATAAACTTCCCAGTGATCTGCGGCAGGCTCCATCGCTGGCAGCTTTTAAGAGGAGTCTTAAGACCTTGCTCTTCCAGGAAGCTTACGGCGATGTCTAGGACCCAGTCCGAGTTTTTTTTTTCTTTTTCCCGCCTAACTAACTTTGGACATTGCTGTTTTGTTAATTGTGGTTTGAAACTGATTTTTACCTGTTTTTATCCTGATGTTGTGCACCGCCCAGAGTCCCCCTGTGGGAATGGGGCGGTATATAAGTGTAAATAATAAATAAATAAATAAATAAATAAATAAATAAATTTTAACCTGGACCCTGTGGTGAATTTCTGACAATAACCATACTTGGTCTAAAGGTTGTTTCTCTGCAATGAATTCATAATTTGGCCACATCTCTCCAGGGCTATCCAGCTGAGGGATTGCAGAGCCTTCTGATCCTGAAATTCTTCCTTTGGTTGCAGCTGCTGAGGATTTGGTTTTAATACCCCCTGGGTGGTTAGGCGAACCCATCTTAGGAGACCAGGCAATTGCATTGGCCCTCGGCTTTTTCTTAGGCTCATGCATAATATTGGAGGTGCTAGCACGTTTTTTAGCACCAACAGCGGGCTCTCTCTGGCTCTCTCTCGGGGTAAAACCATCAGCTGTTTGGCTACCTGAAGTGCTTGCAGCATCAGAAGCATAGGTGTGAGTCATAATCCCTAGAAATGAAACAAAAAAACAGTTATTTATAGCCCCCCCTCTCTCTCTCACTCACACACACACACACACACACACACACACGTGCAGAAACCCAACCGTTGAT
Source organism: Phrynocephalus versicolor (assembly GCA_023846285.1). Classification (NCBI taxonomy): domain Eukaryota; kingdom Metazoa; phylum Chordata; class Lepidosauria; order Squamata; family Agamidae; genus Phrynocephalus; species Phrynocephalus versicolor. The sequence continues at coordinate 69,412 of JAHTLZ010000348.1, forward strand.
TACTAGTTTTCTACCATGGTAGCCTCCACCCCATTACACCTGTTGAAAAATGAAATCTTACCTCCAGAATTTGGAAATGTAATAGGCTTCAGTGTGATTTTTTGTGGAAAATTGTATCTTGATGGATCTACAAATAATTTTTATTTGTTTTATTTATTTATTATTAAATTTCTAACCCACCCTATTCAGGAGATAGGGGAAATTTGTACAACATAAAAATTCCAGAGATAGGGGAAATTTGCTTAACATAATTTCATTTGGAACGAATTAATTCCTTTATACAAGGTACCACTGTATAACAAATAACACCCTACAAATGCTCTACACAAAGTCAGCCCCCCTCCCCCCGTCCCTTCACTGCATAATAGACAGTCATAACTCATAAGTCATAAATATATACGCTTTTGCAATCTCGGATCAGTAGTTTTCACATTGTTCATCAAAATTTCAGCTGGGCAGTTGCTTTGGGCTTGACAATCTTCTGCAAGTCCTTCAGTCAGGTCAATCAATTGGGCTGGGGTTGGGAGGGGATTGGGTGTGGGGGGGCAGGGGTAGGGGAGGCGGGGGTAGGGCGGGGGTGGGGTTGGAGGGCAATTTGGGGAGAATATGTTGGGTCAGTTTCCATCAGCCTACACATACAGTATATCACTCATAACTCTGGCATTACTCAAACAATTAAAATCACCCAAAAAAGACTAATTGGCATATGTTAGAATTAGAGATGGTAACTAAATGATTTCTTTGCATCAGGAAGATTCTGCTGCACATCTAAGCCCCTCTTGACTAAATAATTAGTCAACACAGCTTTATACATCTACCCCTTGTATTATAACATAATAAATTCTGGAGATACGGGAAATTTGCTTTCAGAATCACCTATGGGGAAAACCCATGCAACATAAAAATGGGATTACTCCATTTTCAATGCATTCCTATGGGGATTTGCATAAAGGAACATTTGCTTAACATAATTTCATCTGGAACAAATTAATTCCTTTATACAAGGTACCACTGTAATTAAATCAAATACGTGTTAAAAGAGAGGGTGTTTTAGGTTTAATTGATAAATTGAAGATCAACAAGTTGTTGGAGCACCCCCCCCCCCTTAATTAACTATTTTCAGGCTGGGATTTAGTTTACCATTAACTGATCAAGTGCCTAAATGTATATTTGTATATTTGAAACACTTGCTATCAACGGATGCTGAAGATAGCCAGTAAAATGATTACTGGACAGGGGCACCTCCCTTATGAGGAAAGGCTAAATCCTTTGGGGGGCTCTTTAGTTTGGAAAAAAAGGCACAGGGGGGCGGGGTGGGGGATATGATTGCTATGTACAAAATAATGCAGGGCATGAGTAAAGTGGATAGAGGGAAGCTCTTCTCCCTCTCACAAAACACCAGAACTAGGGGACATCCACTCAAATTGAGGGCTGGGAGAGTAAGAACAGACAAAAGAAAATATTTTTCACCCAGTGTGTTGCTAGTCTGTGGAACTCACTGCCATAGGCTGTGGTGATGGCATCAGGCCTGTGTGCCTTTAAAAGGGGCTTGGACATTTTCCTGGAGGAAAAATCCATCACAAGTTACAAACAGTGATGGAGATGTGTAATTTCCAGGCTTAAAACCAGGATACTTCAAGGATCAGATGCTGGGGCATGATATCATGAGCCAGATATCTAGTCTCATGTGCTCCCAAACGCATTTGGTGGGGCCACTATGAGATACAGGAAGCTGGACTAGCTGCGCCTTTGGCCTGATCCAGCATGGCTCTTATGTTCTTATGATATGGATTGCAAAGAGCCATCACTGTGCCCCCCTTGTATAAAAATCAGTTTGTATAACATAAAATGGAATGGAATTTATTGTCATTGTATAAATACGAGATTAAAAGTGCCATCCAGTCATTCACACACACACACCTGCATAAAAAATCCAAGACCTAAAATCTACAATTTATGAACAGATCATCCATCCATAATTTTTAACAGATCTGTACAACATAAAATTCTGGAGATGGGGGAAATTTGCTTTACAGAATCGTCTATCTGGTACAACATGTAAAACTGCATTTATTTTACAAGGCACCAGGATATGTACCTCTGAAACCCCTGTTAGTTTTAAATGATTATCAGATCACTTGTTCAAAAATTAATCAATTATTAATGTCTAAAATAATAAAAGCTTCTTCAAATATGTTAGAAGTCAAAAAAACTGGTCAGCCCTCTTCATGGTGAGAACGGGAAAGGGGACTTTGGAAATTGCAAAGAAATCATTTAGTTTCTTTGCATCAGCCTTCATAACAAAAGACCTCAGGAAGATTCTGCCGCTCAAATAAGCCCCTCTTGACTAAATAATTAGTCAACACAACTTTATACATCTACCCCCTTGTATAACAACATAATAAATTCTGGAGATAGGGGAAATTTGCTTTCAGAATCATCTATGGGTGAATCTTTGTATAACATGATTTCATTTGGAACAAATTAACTCCTATAATCACTATAACACATACTGTTTGTAACCCTCCTCCCCTTCAAGACAAATAACACACATTTGGGTTTTTTTTTACTATAGTACAATGAGGTAATAACATTTAACACTCACAATCAGATATTTCTTCGAAAATATTTTGCATGTCTGCAGCTGTTAATTAAATCTAAAAATAATGAAAAATATGTGGAAATTAATATCAGTCCCCCACCCCACCCCACCCCAGCCCAGCCCCCAATCCCCATTCCATAGAAATATTCACCACTCCCACAGATGGCCTCTGACAATTGTCCAACGCAGTTAAGCTATGAAGGCTAATGAACACCTGCTGAATTTATATAGGTGAGGGCAGTGAGATTGGCCCACCCCAATATTTTCTATTGGCTGTATTCGATCCATCTTTTATTATAATGAGCAAAATCCAGCTCCTCATTGGTGCATAATGCCTGGTGGGCATTGTGTGTTAATAGCAGCTTGCACCTTTCTCCTCTAGCCCCCACATCTGGAGTTAATTAATTGGACAGCTTATCAATCATTGGGGCATACCAGCGCCAAAAAGTCTGGGAACAGTGTTTGTACAATTCTTGGGATCATTGGATACGCTTCACACACCTGGAGTTAATTTGGGGGGTGACAGACTATCAATTTCAGGGCATTGATGACTGTGACCCTGTAATCCAGTCCTGGGCATACCAGCATATCACCATGTCTGTGATAGCCATCTGCTATTATCACTCTTTATGTGTGTGTCTAAAAGCCTTACAGCAAAATGCTTAAACATGTCTGTTTTATTTTGCTTTATTTAACTGAATACAGAATATATACAGTGGACCCTCATATAACAAACAGCTTGTATAACATAAATTTTGTACAACACAAAAAAAAAATTCCAGAGATAGGGGAAATTTACTCAACAGAATCACCTATGGGGAAAATGGGATTACTCCGTTTTCAATGCATTCCCATGGGAATTTGTATAAAGGAAAATTTGCTGAACATGATTTCACTGGGAGCAAATTAATTCCTTTACACATGGTATAAACATAATATCTCCCCCCCCCCGAATTCACACTTTTGCATGAAAAAAAACATACATTTAACCAGATAATAATTTTGAGGTCTAGCTCTAACAAGTTGAGAAGCCATCATAAGCCATTTTTTGTCACGCGGCTTCATAATTTGTGTCAGAGCAGCTTCTGAATCATTAGAATTTAATATTGTATTCCTGATCCCTACCGCAGAAAGCATGTGCCCTTCTTGTAATGAAAGAGAGCCAAGGCTGACACTGAAAAGGCATATCACATTCAAAATCTTTGCAAAGCATAACTTCTGAGTTACTTTCCTTAAAATGTTATTAGTATAATCGCTTTGCCATCGAAGGCAATCGTGCACAGACTGCCCCGGCTGTTGATTTACACAGCCAGAACATGCGTGAAACAGGGCGTCTTTAAATACATAATCAGTCACAGCGAACATGACAAGCCTTATAGCTGAATTCATGGTACTTCTGATCTTGCTTCGCGGTGGCAAATCTTCAGGCTGAATTCGTAAATCAAAATATTGCCGGATCTGCTCGCCTGGTGTCTGGTCACCTTTAATATGTGGTATCAGGGCTCGACATTCGCAAAGCTTTTCTTCTTCCTAAAAGTAATGGCATAATTTAAAAGTTTACTTCTTATTATGTGTAGCATATTCGGCCCATCCACCCACACCTGCTCTGAGAGTTTCTCATTCTTTACACAAAACACACACACACACACACACACACACACACACCCCTCCTCTTCGCCATCAGTTTAAGATAAAACTGCTCCATCCCTGCCTTGCATTTCTTCCTCACAGTTTGGGGGAAACAGCCTCTTAATCACAGGGTCAGATGCTCCAACAGCATCTCTGGCACGGCGTCTTTTCAGAGCCTTCACTACCTCGGGTGGTGTGGCTTTTTCCAGCGTGCATATGGGTGTTACGCCTTCGTTTGCGTTCATGTCTGAAGAGCTGAGGCAAGATTTGCAGCTGGAGAAAATCAGTTGTGGCGCCAAGCGTGTTGCAGCGTGTAGAGGCGGTATCCCCGTATGTCCTCTCATATACACACGGCTTTGAGGGCATGTTCCCGGTCTCCCCGTGGCTCATTGGCATGCTCCAAAGGTTTGGGTACTCTGACCAATCAGCAGCCGCTCCGCCCCATCCCCACCCCCTTGTGGGCGGGGTTTCTATGAGGAACCTCCCGGCCAATCAGAGGAGGCCACGTGGAATGGGGTGAGTGTGGTAGCCAATCAGAGGAGAGGGAGGGATGTGGCCTAAAATGGGGTGAGTGTGGTAGCCAATCAGAGGAGAGGCAGGGTGTGGCCTAAAGGCCCACTTAAAACCCCCGCTGCTGCAGCTGCCGGCCTCAGACGGGCTCTAACTGCCGGACCGGATGCATCTCCCAAAGATGATGATTATGAGAAAGCAGCCCACCCCTCCCCCTTCGATGCAAGCCCTTCCAATTTTATAACTTTAATAAAAAATCTACTTGTTGTGATACAACGGATCCGGGTGGGGTCCTGGGGTCCCCAAAACACTGCGGGCCCTTTGGGAAGACCGGGACGAGATCATAGATGGGTCACACAGTACCCCGAAAAGCTTTGTTGCGCAAAAACTATGGCTGCCAGGTGTCCGGAAAAACAGGACGTAGACAGAACAGGCAGTCCCACACAGCCTCGAAACTTGTGCCCGGTGGTCGAACGCCGTGAGACGCACGCGTAGAGGGGCCACACCCTATACCTACTCTTAAGCGTTCAGGTTTTGGGGTGACCATGGGGCCCTACAAGTTTTGGGGGGCCCTTGGGGCCACTAATATATTTTGGGGGGCCTCTTGGGGCCACTAATATGTTTTTTGGGGGCCTTGGGGCCACTAATGTTTTGGCGGGCCCTTGGGGCACTAATATATTTGGGGGGCCTCTTGGGGCCACTAATGTTTTGGGGGCCTTGGGGCCACTAATATGTTTTGCCCCCCCTCAAACCTTGGGGCGGGGCTTAACTCTCAAAAGGGGTGGGGCCACCTGTCACTTTTAGTTTGACGAAAGGTACCCCCTATATTCTTCTTAGGGGACATACACTCAATTTGAGGGCTGGGACAGTAAGAACTGACAAAAGAAAATATTTTTTCACCCAACGCATTGTAAGCCTGTGGAACTCCCTGCCACAGGATGTGGTGATGGCATCTGGCCTGGATGCCTTGAAAAGGGGATTGGACAGATTCCTGGAGGAAAAGTCCATCACAGGTTACAAACCATGATGGAGAAACCAGGGTACTTTAAGGGCCAGATGCAGGGGAGTGGTATCAGGAGACAGATATCTAGTCTCATGCGCTCCCAAACGCATCTGGTGGGGCCGCTGTGAGATACAGGAAGCTGGACTAGATGGGCCTTTGGCCTGATCCAGCATGGCTCTTCTTATGTTCTTATGATTCCTTGCTGTCCCATCCACATGATGCTGAAATGTCCAATAAGCCTCATATTCGAAGCTTCCAGAAACTTATGTTTTGATTAACTAAAACATTTCATAGATAAAGTCTACTGCAGAGTGCAATCTGTGCTGTTAATATCAGACTAAGAAAAAGTCTTTATGTCCTATCATCCCTAATTTCCTTACAATATCCTTGAGGATACCAATACCATCTGCGGCACAACAAGGGCGATTGAGGTCTGTTCCCTCTCACAAGAACTGGCTGGTCTACTTATTGCTCACTACAGGGAACACATGCCCAGCAGCATTGGGATCATGCCAGTTATTGAAGTTGCTCAGCTGGCACTTCCCTTCTTCCTTGCATAGCTAACCACTCAACAGCTGAATGGGAAGGCTTGTCTTCTCCCTTCCTCACCAGAGTAGTGCTCCTCTCCAGGGGGCACATTCTTTTTTGGTCAGTAAGGAGAACAAAGGTGACAGTATTAGAGACACATTTGGTGTCTATTGAGCTGGGAATTCTGAAATGGAAAGGCAGAAGTGGTATGTGATAGGATCACATCATTGGACAGTTCACAGCTCCTCAGATATTGTTAGTGCATGTTGAACGTACTGACACAGGACTGCTGAAAAGCAAGAAGACTGTGGTGAAGGATACTCAGGAAATCTGTGACATCTGACATCATTGACCAAGAGTTGTCAGTCATCATGGTTAGGCAAGTCTTCACTGCTTGAACCAAACATGGAGGGGAATAAACAGGAAACTCAACATCTGGGTCAAAGGGAATGAGGAGTTCTTCGTGGGACATTTGGGTATCCATTATGATCACCTGTAACTGTTTGGGGAGGGAGGCAGAGAACACCTTGATTATGCAGGGGTGGACATCTTTTTAGAGTACCTGTGAATGGCTTGCTGTCCATGGGGACCATCATGCACTACATCTTAGGTGCCCTACTGCTGAGGGGATTTAGCTTGAATAGTTCAATAAATTTGTGACCCAGTTTGAAACCCATTCCTTCCTTATTTGCAGTTTTGAGACAATGAATGAATTGCATTCCACAAAAGTAGAAAAGATGTGGAATTGCTTAATGTAATACTCCATACAAAGCCTGTCAATTAGTGTCTGAATGTGTGATAATAATAAAAAGTAACCCGACACCATTTACAATAATAAGATGGTGGTAATACTACAGCTAAGAAGAAGAAGAGGAGGAGAACATGGAGCAAGTTGCTGTTTCAAATTTATGTGCAGTGTATGTATTGGAGTTTCTATTGTTATGCTCATAATATTCTCTCTTTAAGTACATTAAATTTCGTTGCACTCTTTCTAAGTGAATTCCTTCCAATTCCCTCCTTTTAGCTTGTAACTCCAATAATGCTCTATTATCTCTAGATGAAATAAATATAGTTTCTAAATTCCATGTTTACCATAGCATGATCTGAAATTTGGATTATATCTATCTCTACATTATTTATTCTGGATAATAGATCATTAGACACAAATATGTAATCTATTCTAGAGTAGGATTTATGTACAGGGGAATAAAAGGAATATTTTCTCTCATCTCCTCTTAATTCCCTCCAAACATCTCTAAGGTCTGTTTCTTAAATAAGTTTACCCAGTATTGTTTGAACTCCACGTGTTTCTGCTTTCCAACTTTTGGACCTGTCTTTACTAATACCCATAACCAAATTAAAGTCTCCTGCCATTATAACATATCCTTTCCTTATCTTATCTAATTTCTCCAAGACATTCCTCAGAAAAATTTCTTGATTGTCATTTGGCACATACAAGTTCACTGGCCTTCCCCAGTGCCGATCAGCTGGCGTGTGGGCCACCCACCTTGGGGAAAAGGCAGGAGGATTAAACTTTTCTTTGCCTCCCCCAGCCTGCACGCCAGCTGATTGGCACTGGGCAGGCAAAAAACAAAACAAAAAATTCCAGCCTTTTCCTCGCTTGATGGGGTGCAGAAAAGGTGGGACATTTTTCTTTTTCTCCCCCCCCCCTCAATTGAAATGCATTGCCTCATTGCATTTCAATGAGGAATCGCTGGTGCACTTTTTTTGCCTCTCCCAGCCCACGAGCCAGCTGATGGGTGCTGGGGGAGGCAAAAATAAATAAGTAAAAAACCTCCTGCCTTTTCCCTGCCTGATCAGGCACAAGAAAAGGTGGGACGTTTTCTCTTCTTTTTTAATCTCAATTGAAATGCATTAGTTCAATGCAGTCCAATGAGGAATCACTGGGGCCCAGTCCATGAGCCAGGTAATTGGCACTGGAGGAGGGGGCACTGGAGGAGGGGGACAGTTTTAAGCTTTTTTTTGCTGCCCCAGCATGCCAGCTGATCAGCGCTGGGGCTGGCAAAAAATATAGTCACAAACACCACACCACACAAACACACCACACACATAATGAACCCAAACCAAAATGAAATACGAAACAATATTTTTTAAAAAAATTCATTTCGTACCAAATGAACCCCCTCTTCCCAAACTAAAAACAAAATGAAATGAAATGGATTTTTTCATTTCATGCCCATCTCTATTTGCAAGTACAGTGGACCCTTGTATAACAAACAACTTGTATTCTGGAGATATGGGAAATTTGCTTAACATAATTGCCTATGGGGAGAATCCGTACAACATAAAAATGGGATCACTCCATTTTCAATGCATTCCTATGGGAATTTGTATAAAACAAAATTTGCTTAACATAATTTCATTTGGAACGAATTAATTCCTTTATACAAGGTACCACTGTACAGCACTCCAAACTGTTTTTATTTTGCTTAAGGGGAAGTCTTAATGTAACCCTATTGCTGCTGATCTTTTAGGATGCATATTTACAGCCAGTTTGAAAAACTGAATGAGCTCCATAAAACAAGAAAGCATCTGATCTGATGCTCAACATGAGTTCAGCCCCCGAGCTGACAGCCCTGTGTTGAGAATTGTCATAAAAGGTACTGTAGGTGAACTCAGTCATGTTCTTGCCTCTATCTCATCTCACAGCTCCACGTCGCAAGCTGCCACTGGGAGGGATCAGAACATTTTAGAAAGCAAAGAAATATATCATGATAAATGTCATAAGGAAACTGGGATGGAGGAGACTTATTCAGCTCTTAGTGAATGTTTTGTAAAAATATTTTCTCCAGGCTGAAATGAATAAGAGTTTGTTGTGCTCCAACATACCCTCACCCTCAGAAAAATTCTGCTTTTTATTGGCTTACTTTTCCTGATCCCCCCTCCCCCAAGGTCATACATTGCCAGATTCTCAAAGTTACTGCCATCTTTGATTGTTCTATTCATAGTTTTGGTGATTTTTATTACTCTTTCTTAAAGACATTTGCCTTTATTTAGTGCCAATGAAGAAAAATATATTTACCAATGCTGGAAATAATTCATTTCCTGATTCCTTGAGGCAATTTTCATGTGCTCATCCCAGATTCCCCAAACTAACCTGAGTATTATCCTTGTGCTTTTAATTATCTGCTGACACAACATAATAAATCTCATTAAACCTTGGAGGTTAAAAAGAGTCAATGAACATATTTTAAAAGTTGTCCATTGGCAACTGATTCTGTTTTATTTCTCTCCCTCCCATGGCAAGGGCCTAATGCAGGCATGTCCAAACTTCGGCCCTCCTGATGTTTTGGACCACAACTCCCAGAATTCCAAGCTTAGATTTCCAGTGGCAAAGGACTGTGGGAGTTGTTATCCAATACATCTGGAGGGCTAAAGTTTGGACATGCCTGGCCTAATGTGAAGAAGCCAAAAAGGCCTTGCCATTTCCATCTCTGTTGTGGTCTGGCTTATGGAAGGAGTGAGTGATACCAACTGGAGAAATAGTAATTCCTGTTGGATGTACATCTGCCTTGTTTAGAACTGAAGCTGGCCAAGATCTGTCAGATAAACCATGGAAAGAGAGGAAGTTGTTCTGTTCCATGAGAACAGAACAAGTCAAACTTATAGCCCTAACCAGGGCAAATAAGATTTTAATTTCTTCTATTTCCCTTAAAGCATTCGAAATTAGAAACACTTGGAAGCCTAATGCAACTCATCCAAACAGCCAGCACTACATTCCATGCCTACCCCAACAAGAACAAGAAATTTTGGCAAAACACAAGTGTTCTATGGCTAATCTTCAGGATTTCCTTGCCAGACACTGCAGAAAGCAGAAAGCTCTATGGAGACAGAAAAAGAATTTGGATAAGAACCACCCTCAATGCATACAAGCCTGCAGCTCTTTATATACCCAATCATTTTTTACAGTTAACTATAACTTATGGACATAAGAGGTCTTCTTCATTAGTCACTCAAGGGACTAGCTGAATAATAATAATAATAACTTTATTGTCAATGTACAACATGTGCACAATGAAACTGGCTGAGAATATAGATAAATGTTTTCTTTTTTCTTTAAACCCTCCTATGTTTCTAGTAATCACTTAAAATCCAGAATACATTGTTGTTTATTGTACTCTAGCTACAGTATAGGATGGCTAGCAGAAAGAATATGTGGTAAACACATGCACCAGCCTTCTATGGAATCATGTCATTATAGAATCATGGAATCATAAAATCATAGGATTGGAAGAGACCTCAAGGGCCATCCAGTCCAACCCTCTGCCACGCAGGAACCCCACCAAAGTACCCCTGACAGATGGCCATCCAGTCTCTGCCTAAAAATCTCCAAAGAAGGAGACTCCCCCACCATCCATGGCAGCATATTCCACTGCTGAACAGCTCTAGCCATCAGGAAGTTCTTCCTAATGTTCAAATGAAATCTCTTTTCCTGTAGTTTGAAACCATTTCTCTGAATCCTAGTCTCTGAAGCCATGGAAAAAAAAAACAGCCCCCTTTAATATGATATCATTTCAAAAATTTAAACATGGCTATCATATCCCCCCTCAACCTTCTTTTTGTCAACATTCCCAGATCTGTAAGCCGCTCCTCGTAACTAGACATGGGCACGACTCGGCGAAATCCTCGTTTCCGTTCTCGTTCGTCGTTCTCGTTACGTAACGGGGAACGAGAACGACAATTACTCCACTCCAGCTCGAACCCGACCCGATAAAGATAAATTGGGTCTGATTTTTTGTTGTCGTTCATGGCATCGCGGCGCTGGCGATTGGGCGATGCCAAGCGGCACAGTACAGAAAAAAAGTTTTTAAAAAACCTGATTCCCAGCCATAAAAGCAGGCAAAAATATGCCTTCCTCAGTGAGGGCACCTACCAGAGAGGGGTGGTTTCTGGAGGGCTCCCCGGGCTCCCCCCCTCCTGTCCTGGGCTGCGCTGGTACCAGGCTGGGGGGGCATCCTCGCTGTCTCCATTTGCCATGAGGTGGGGGGGATCCAAAATGGCGACCGCAATATTTATCGTGGTCCAAAAACCCACCAAAGCACCACAGAAACATTTGAAAATTAGGTATTTTAACTGCCGGAATTTTTATAGTAGCAGCAGTGGGTTTTTCTTGCAATAAAACGTCTCCATTTATTTTATTTTATTTTATTTTTATTCTTTTACACCTGCGAATGCGCAATGATGGGCTGGCCATGGGATGGGACCATGCAATTTTTTTGACCTATTCCACCAATCGCATGGCCAGGTTTTGACTGAGACTTCTGGGTGTGCCAGAGAGGGCATTAAAAGCCCACTAACCCGAACCCGAACCCGAACCCGAACCCATACGCCAGTACGCTGTCCTTAGTGGGTCAGAGGCACCCAGAGGTGCAGCCCACTAACCCACCCTAACCTTAACCATAAACCTAAGCCTAGCCCTTACCCTAACCCCAACCCTAACCCAGATTCGTACGCAAGTACACTTCCCTTCTTAGTGGGTCAGAGTGATGCATCGAGAGGTGCCTCCAACTCCAGACCCACTCCCTCCCTAAGCGTAACCTGTACGCCAGTACGCTTTCCTTCTTAGTGAGTCAGAGAAGCGCCAACGAGGTTCCTCTGTCACACTAACCCCCAACCCTAACATTATCTTCTTAGTGAGTCAGAGAAGCGCCGACGAGGTTCCTCTGTCACATAATGTAAATGTATGGTACGCGGCGGCTACACGTTACGCTTCCCTTCCCTTCTTAGTGGGTCAGACGTCAGAGGCACCCAGAGAGGTGCCTCCCAGAGCCCACTTACCCCAACCCCAACCCCAACCCACAAACGACAAACGACCAAACGACAAAGGGAACAACAGATTTTTGAAAATTTTCGCGACAAACAGCAACGACCCGAAATGGACCTGTGCCGACAAATGACAACTTGAAACGTCATTTTTTCTGGTCGTGCTCGTCTCTACTCGTAACACATATGTTCCAGAACTTTAACCATCCTGGTTGCCCTCCTCTGCACCCGCTCGAGGCTGTCAACATCCTTTTTAAATTGAGGAGCGCAGAACAGGACACAGTACTCCAGGTGGGGTCTGACCAGAGCAGAATAGAGTGTTTCCATCACTTCCCTTGATCTAGACACTATGCTTCTGTTGATGCAACCAAGAATAGTATGGGCTTTCTTGGCCAACACATGAAACTTCTGACTCATGTTTAGTTTGTGGTCCACCCAGACTCCCAGACCCCTTTCACAGGTACTATTCTCCAGCCAGGTGTCTCTCTATATCTATGCAATTCATTTTTCTGCCTAGATACAGGACCCTACTTTTATCTCTGCTGAGGCTCATTCTATTTGCTTTGGCCCAGCATTCTAATCTGTCAATGTCATATTTGATTTTTATCCTGTCCTCTAGGGAAATAGCCACCCCTTCCAATTTGATATCATCTACAAATTTAATCAATCTATTCTCTATTCCTTTGTCCAAGTCATTAATAAAGATGTTAAATAGCACCGGACCCAGAACAGAACCCTGGGATACCCTGCTGGTCCCCCCCTTTCCATGCTGAGAAGCCATTTATGATCACCCTTACTGTACGCTCAGTCAACTAATTACAAATCCACCAAACAGTAACTTTATCTCACATTCTACTAAATTCTTTGCAAGTATGTCATGGAGAAACTTATTGAAGACATTACTAAAATCAAGATAAACATCCACAGCATTCCCCTTACCCACCAGCCCTGTAACTTTATCAAAGAAAGAGGTCAAATTAATCTGATATGACTTGATTTTTAGAAACCTGTGCTTTCTCATAATGACAGCATTGTGTGTTAAATAATTATCAACTGTCTGCTTAATAATCTGCTCTAGGACCTACCTAGGAATAGATGTCAAGCTATCTAGGTGGTAATTTTTTGAGTCCTCTTTTCTCCCTTTTTTGAAGATGGGGACAATATTTGCCCTCCTCCAATCTATGGGGACTTTCTCTGTTCTCCAGGAATTCTCAAAGATTATTGCCAATGGTTCTGAAATTACTTCTGGCAATTATGTTAATATCCTTGGGTGTAATTCATCTGGCCCTGGAGACTTAAATTCATGTAGGGATTCCATGTATTCCTGTACTACTCTTTTCAAGGTTTGTTCAGAAAGTGAATTGGCCTATTGAATTGTGGGAGAATGACTATACAGAAATCGCAGCACGCCTGTGGAATATTTGTCTGATAGCTATAGACATCAGGTGATACTTTGCACATGCTCAGCTTTCCAAATGCTGAATCAATGTTGCATCAGTCAAGAGCATAAAAGGAGGTTGATGTATAGCACACAAGGTCGGAGTATGTTAGAGAGAGCAGTACGTCATTTTGCCAGTCATATTAGTGAGTGCCTGGATTGTTGGATCACTAGACTGGACTGTATTTTGACTACACTCATGCCTGCCAATTCTGCAAACTTTGCTGTATGAATGTTTTGTAAATACAGATAAGTTTGGTGAAGGGAATCACTGCTGTGTCTGTATTTTTATTTTAAGCACTGCTATTTGGCTCTTATGTAGCCCACAACAACTGCATTTTCCGCTGGACAGTTCAAAGCTCTGTCGGGTTATAACTTATTTTTGGTTATAAACCTTGTCAACTTTCCTACCTGTATTACGTTGCAATTTCCACCCTACCTCATTTACTCTTCAACCTGATTGAACTCTTTTTCCTTTCAGGAGAAAATGGAGGCAAAGAAGAGGCTGAGTAGTTCTGCCTTATCCCTGTCACCTGTTAGTAGCGGGCTATCATGACCACACAGAGGCCCTATCATTTCCTTATTTATCCTTTTGTTGTGGATATAACTAAAAAAACCCCTTTTTTCTGTCTTTAATCTCTCTGACAAGTCACAAGTCTAGTTTATTCTGTCCTTTTGGTTTTCTTACCACCACCACCCCTGCATATACTGACTATTTGCTTATATTCCTCTTTGGTGCATTCCCCATAAGAACATAAGAACATAAGAAGAGCCATGCTGGATCAGGCCAAAGGCCCATCTAGTCCAGCTTCCTGTATCTCACAGTGGCCCCACCAGATGCATTTGGGAGCACATGAGACTAGATCTCTGTCTCCTGATACCACTCCCCTGCATCTGGCCCTTGAAGTACCCTGGTTTTAAGCCTGGAGATTACACATCTCCCTCATGGTTTGTAACCTGTGATGGACTTTTCCTCCAGGAATCTGTCCAATCCCCTTTGGAAGGCATCCAGGCCAGATGCCATCACCACGTCCTGTGGCAGGGAGTTCAACAGACTAACAATGCGCTGGGTGAAAAAAATATTTTATTTTGTCCTTTCTTACTCTCCCAGCCCTCAATTTGAGTGTATGTCCCCTAGTTCTGGTATTTTGTGAGAGGGAGAAGAGCTTCCCTCTATCCACTTTACTCATGCCCTGCATTATTTTGTACGTCTCAATCATATCCCCACTCAGGCGCCTTTTTTCCAGACTAAAGAGCCCCAAATGTTTTCAGCCCTTCCTCATAAGGGAGGTGCCCTGGCCCAGTAATCATTTTAGTCGATCTCTTTTGCACCTTTTCCAGTTCCACTATGTCTTTCTTGAGATGCGGTGACCAGAATTGTACACAATACTCCAGGTGCAGCCTTACTATTGTTTTGTATAATTGGCTGTTTTATTTTCAATCCCCTTTTTGATAATCCCTAGAATGGAATTGGCCTTCTTCACCACTGCCACACATTGGGGAGACACCATCATGGAGCTGTCCACCAACACACCAAGATCTCTTTCCTGATCCGTCATGGATAACTCAGAGCCCATGAGTTGATAGATAAAGTTTTGATTTTTTGCCCAATATGCATTACTTTACATTTGGCTACATTAAAATGCATTTGCCATTTGGCAGCCCATTCACCCAGTTTGGAGAGATCCTTCTGGAGCTCTTCACAATCTTCTCTGGTTTTTACCACACGGAAAAGTTTTGTGTCATCTACAAACTTGGCCACTTCACTGTTTATCCCTGTCTCCAGGTCATTTATGAACAGATAGAAAAGCACCGGTCCCAGGACAGAGCCCTGGGGCACACCACTTTTCACCTCTCTCCCATTGACACCTACTCTTTGTTTCCTGGATTTCAACCAGTTCTCAATCCATAAGAGGACCTGCCCTCTTATCCCCTGACTGTGCAATTTTCTCAGCAGCCTTTGGTAAGGAACTGTGTCAAAAGCCTTCTGAAAATTCAGAGAGACTATATCCACCGGTTCACCCCAATCCACATGGCTGTTGACATTTTCAAAAAAATTCTAAAGATTTGTCAGATAAGACTTACCCTTACAGAAGCCATGCTGATTTTCTCTCAGCAAGGTTTGTTCTATGTGTTTTAAGATTTTCTCTTGGATGAGGCTTTTCACCATCTTCCCTGGGACAGATGTAAGGCTAACTGGCCTGTAGTTTCCCAGGTCCCCCCTTCCTTTTTAAAAGTTGGTCTGATATCCACTATCCTCCAGTCCTCCGGCACTGTGACCATTTAAGAGGCAAGTTGCATATTACCATTAAGAGATCTGCAATTTCATTTCTCAGTTCCCTAATAACCCTTGGGTGGATGCGATCTGTGCCCGGTGACTTGTTAATCTTCAATTTATCAATTAGTCCTAAATCATCCTCTCTTTTAACCTGTATTTGATTTAATTCTTTAGTCAAGAGGGGCCCTTCAGGCAGCGCAATCTGCCCAAGGTCTTCTGTCGTGAAGACAGATGCAAAGAACTCATTTAATTTCTCTGCAATTTCCAAGTCCTCCTTTACCTCCCCTTTTCTTCCTTCACCATCCAGAGGGCCAACTGGTTCTCCGGCAGGTTTTCTACTTCTAACATATATAATAAGCTTTTATTATTTCCCTTTATGTTCCTCAAAGTCTTTCTTTGCTTCTCTTATCATCTTCTTACATTTCTTTTGCCTGTGTTCCTTTTTATTTGACTCATTTGGGGAGGATTTCCATTTACAGAAAGACCTCTCCTTGCGCTTTAGAGCCTCTCTAACTCCACTCGTTAACCATGCTGGTGGCCTCTTGGATTTAGAGGAGCTCTTCTTTCTTTGTGGTATGCATCTGTGCTGGGCCTCTATTACCGTTGTTTTAAACAGACTGCATGCACTCTGAAGAGATTGGATTCTTTTAACCTTCCCCTTCAATTTCTTTCTAACTAGTTTCTTCATCTGAGGGAAGTTTGCCCTTCAGAAATCAAGGGTTTTTATGTCTGATTTGCTTGACACTCTTCCTCCAACATGCATGGCAAAGGAAATTGCAGCATGGTCACTGTTCCCCAGAGGCTCAGTGACATTCACATCCCTGACCAGGTCCTGAGTATCACACAGTATTAGATCCAGAGTTGCCTGTTCTCAGGTGGGCTCCATGACAAGTTGCTCTAAAGCACATTCATTCAGCGTGTCGAGAAACCCAGTTTCTCTTTCTTGCCCAGAGCCCGCATTGTCCAAGTCCATGTGGGGATAGTTGAATTCCCCCATTACTATCCTATCCCTCTTAGCCTCCTCCATGATTTCTCTCCTCATTTCAAGGTCCCCCTCAAGTTTTTGATCTGGTGGACGATAGCATACCCCAACTATCCCATCACTCCTTGGACCTGGTAGTTTAACCCACAGTGATTCTATGGTGGAGTCAGACCTCCATTGACCTCTGTCAATCTCCATTCTGCTGGATTTTACCCCTTCTTTGACATAGATTGCCACTCCCCCTCAAACCCACCCCTCTCTTTCCCTTCTATAGATTTTATAGCCTGAGATTGCTGTATCCCACTGGTTCTCCTCATTCCACCAGATTTCTGTTATGGCTATTATATCAATGGTATCCTTTGCTGCCAAATGTTCAAGTTCTCCCATCTTTGCTTGGAGGCTTCAAACATTGGCGTAGAAACACCTGTACAGTGGGTCCCCCAACAAGAGCTGTTGCTTTATTCTCCCCCCTGCACAGCTTTTATTTTCAGTAGACAAACTATCACATTCCATTATTCTCCTAGCGCTAATTCCTGCTATGTCATCTCTATGTGATTCTCTACCCTTTCCAACCTCATTCCATGGGGATGAGGTGTTCCGAACCGGACGGTGCTCAGCTCCTGTCGGCTTTCCCCCAGTTATCAGTTTAAAAGCAGCCCGTCCCTCCTGAACAGGTTTGGCTTGTCCCAAAATGTTCTCCAGTTCCTGACAAATCTAAAGCCCTCCTCTCGACACCACCGCCTCATCCATGCATTGAGACTTCTGAGCTCTGCCTGCCTGGCATGAGGAACAGGTAGCACTTCTGAAAATGCTACCTTGGAAGTCCGGGACTTCTATCTTCTTCCTAACAACCTGAATTTGACATCCAATACTGATCGCTTAGCCTTCCCGACATCATTGATACCAACGTGTACCATGACCACTGGCTCCTTTCCAGTTCTCTCTAACAAGCTATATAGATCCCAATTTTTCATTTCCTGTATATGATATTTTTTATCTATTTAGCTGACTTGAAAGTTCTTTAGACCACCATTGCGGTTTCCTTAGACATCTCCCAATTTTTCTTCTTGTTTGAACTGTTTTAGATTGTGCCTTTAATATCTCAGTTTTAAGGAATCCCATCTATCTTGGACTCCCTTTTCTTTCATTGAATCGATCCATGGAATGACAGCCAATAATTCCAGAAGCTTACAAAAATTAGCTTTCTTAAAGTATAGGATGCTTGTCTGGCCATACTTAGCTTCTCCTTCCTGCTGTAGAACGTATTCCAAAGAGCATGGTCACTTCTACCTAAAGATCCCACCACTTCTACCCCATTTACAAGGTCCTCCCTATTGTTTAAGATAAGATCAAAAATAGCTGTTCCCCTTGTTGCCTCCTGCACCTTCTGAGCTATGAAATTGTCTACAAGGCCATTAAGGAATTTATTGGACCTTGCATTCCTATCTGACTTAGACTGCCAACATATATGGGATAGTTAAAATCTCTCATTAGAATTACATCCCTCTCTTGACTGTGTGGCCATCTGCTCACCAAAGGCATCATCCCACTCCTCTGGCTGTTTTGGTAGACTATAATACAATCCCACAGTGACATCCCTCCCATTATTCTCCCCCTTAATTCTCACCAAAATACTCTCAACCTGATTTCCCAGTTATGAATTCTGGATTTCTTCAGCAGCATGAATGTATTTAATATATAAGGCTCCTCCTTCTCCTTAAAAAAAAAACAAAGCCTGTTCTTCTTAAACAGGTTATACCCTCCTATAACTACATTCCAATCATAATTCCAATCTCACCAGGTTTCAGTAATGCCAATTATATCATATTTATTTTGCTGTATTAGGATTTTCAGCTGCTCCTGTTTGTTTCCCATTCTCTGCGCATTGGTGTAGATTTATTAAGGGGTAAAATGACACTTGCTGACATATTTTACTATACCCCTCCTAATGTTCCCTAGCATTGAGTTTGCTTTTTCTACTGCTGTGGCACACTGGGTTGACACCTTCATTGGGCTGTCCACCAGGACACCAAGGTTCCTTTCCTGGTTTATTGCAGAGTTCAGACCCCATCAGTTTACAAATGTAATTGGGTTTTTTGATCCATGTGCATCACTCTGCACTTACTAATGTTGAAGCTCATTTGCCACTGGTTTGCCCACTCCCCCAGTGTCAAGAGATCCCTCTGGAGCTCCTCACAATCTTTCTCAGTTTTTACTACCCTGTATAATTTAGTGTCATCAGCCAATTTGGCTACCTTGCTATGTACTCCTACTTCTAGATCATTTATGAAGAGGCTGAAAAGCAGGGGTCCCATTACTGAACCTTTGGGGACCCCACTCTTTACCTCCCTCCACTTGGAGAATTGTCCATTTAGTGCTACCCTCTGTTTAGTGTTCCTTAGCCAGTTGCTGATCCAGGACAAGATTTGTCCCTTGATTCCATGACTGGCAAGTTTATTCAAGAGTCTTTGTGCAGGAACTTGTCAAAAGCCTTCTTCTGCCCTTGCAGAAACTATGTTGGCTCTCCTTCAGCAGCACCTTCTCTTCTATGTGCCTATTAATTTTACCTTTTAGGATGTTTTCCATCACTTTACCTGGGACAGATGTCAAACTGACTGTTCGGTAATTTCCTGGATCACCTCTGGATTCTTTTTTGAAGATTGCTGTTACATTTGTTACCTTCAAGTCATCAGGCACAACACTTGAAAGATTATATATTTTGGCTAGGACCTCAGCAATTTCATCTTTAAGTTCCTTGAGAACTCGTGGATGGATGACGTCTGGTCCTGGTGATTTTTTTAGCATTTAGTTTAACAAGACATGCAAGAACCTCCCCCCTGGTTATTTCTATCTGGCTTAATTCTTCGGTTTCCCTCCTTACAAAGAGAGGCTCTGTTTTGGGCATGTGGAGTCTGTCTTCTTCAGTGAATACTGAAGCAAAGAATTCATTGAATCTCTCTGCAATCTCTCTTTCCTCCTTAATAATCCCTTGCCTTCCATTGTTGTCTAATGGTCCAATGGCCTTCCTAGTTGAGTTTTTACTTCTAATGTACTTTTAAAATCTTGTTATTTCTTTGAGTTTTTTTAGGTGCAAGCTCCTCAAAGTCTTGCTTTGCTTTACTGATTTTTGCCTTGCATTTGTTCTGCCAGAATTTGTTTCTGCCTGTTGCCCTCATTTGGACAAGCCTTCCATCTTCTAAATGAACTTTTCTGGCTTTTGATCACTTCCCAAACAACTCCTGTAAGCCACAGTTGAGTCCTCTTGGACCTAGTAGTGCCCTTTTTCCTTTTGGGTATGCATTCCAACTGGGCCTCTGTTATTGTTTTTGTGAACAGTCTCTATTCCTCTTGGAATGTTTGGACTCTCCGTTTTCCCTCTCAGCTTCTTTTTTACTAGTTTCCTCATTTTTGGGAAATTTCCTTTTTTAAAATTTAAGATGCGCTGTTCCCTATTGGATCAGTCACATTAACATTTTACACCAGATCCTGTGCGTCAGGTCAAGGATTCTTGTACCTCTTGTTGGGTCTTCACCCATCTGTTCCAGTGTGTAAGGAAACTCAGGGGTAGGAGTGTTTCTGGCCACAAATTACCTGAGTTTCTGTGGGCTCTTTTAAAGAAATCAAATGGCCTGAGAACAGCAATTTAATGAAATCCCTTTATTCACTATTCTAAGTTACAAAAATAAAAAAACTCATAAAAATCACTGGAAATCAATGGAAAATATAAAAATGCTTATCAGATACAATCATATAATATTGCCTGAAGATAATGGAAGATAAAGCATGTATCCTATCCTTAGATTTATTTAAAGCCTTTGATTGTGTTCAGTGGTCTGCTTTAATTTTTTTGCTAGAGAAATGGGGATTTGAAAAAAAATTAGGTGTAATAAATCAACTTTAATCAGACAGTACTTCTACAATTATAGTTAATGATGGGATAACAGAACAGATTACTTTAGGCCGGGGAACGAGATAGGGTTGTCCTTTATCACTAGTGCTGTTCTGTTTAGTTATAGAGTTATTGGCAAATGCAATAAGAGATAATGATCTAATTAAAGGTATGGGGAGAGAGGGGGAAATCAAAATTAGTTTATTTGCAGATGACACTTTACTAACTATAAAAGACCCATTAAAATATATCAAGAATAAAATTACATCTAGAGGAATTTGGTGAAATAACCGGACTATGTGTGAATTGGCAAAAATCAGAAATTAGGTTGTTTAATCTTGATAAACAAGAATTTAAGTCAATCTCCAATCACGGGTTGAAAAGCTGTAAAAATATTAAATAGTTAGGGATAGCATTAGCTAAGGATATTCCCAAGACTAAAGAATGGAATTTTATTAAATTAAAAGAAGAGATCAGAAATAAATTACAAGGCTACACTAAATGAAATTTAGCATGGTTTGGCAGAATATCACTGGTAAAAATGAAAATACTTCCTAAAATCAACTTCCTTTTTAGAATGTTACCTATTCAGTTTACAGAAGATGAACTTAAAGTTTTTCAAGAAATGATAAATAGGTATTGTAATGGTGGCAAAAAGCAAGATTAAACAAAAGTCTATGGTATAGATCACAAAAGGAAGGAGACATAGTTATACCCAACCTTAGAAATTATCATATAGCTAACCAACTTAGTTGTTTGGGGGAAATATTATATAAACCACAAAAGTTAATATGGTGGGAATTGGAATTGGCAGAGCTAAAGGGAGATATAAATAAATACTTGTTTAGATTCTCTAAAAAAGAATTGAGATTAAAAATCCCCTCTTGAGCTCTTTAATAACTACTTGGATTAAGTATGGGAGAAAATTGTCACTGGAAGGATCCCCACTGAGTTTAGAGATAGTTCAGGAGAATTTTCCTATAAATATGAAGAAATATGGAGAATTATTTAAAGTAATGAAAGTGGCAAGGTTAAAAGAATGGATCTGCAAGATGAGACAAAGCAAGAACTTAAATGCATTTTACAATCTAATGATTTAGCATGGATGAATTATGTCCAGTTAGAAAGTTGGATGAAAGACTGGGTTAGGAGAAATACTCAGCCTAGAGAATATACAAAGTTTGAACAGCTTTTGTTAACATACGAATCTGAGAAGGAAAATCTAGGGAAAGGAGCAGTAGGTAAAATTTATAAAATAATTGAGGATTCTCTTGAAGAAAGGGAGCAAGAAATAATAAGAGAAGTGTGGAAGCAAGACATTGATAAAGAAATAAAAGAAGAAGAATGGAATGTGAGGATCTTGCGATCATTATCAGTTAGAATAAAGGAAAATTATTTTAAATTAATGTTAAAATGGTATATGACACCAGTCAGATTCAATAGAATAAATCCAGGATATTCTAAGATCTGTTGGAAATACGGGGAAAAAAAGATAGGTACCTACATTCACCTTTGTTGGGAATGTGAAATAGTTCAAAAGTTTTGGCAATTGATTTTTAGTGAGCTAAAAGAAATACTCCAAACTGATATTGAATGTAAGCCATAAATAGCATTGTTATCACTACCACTTATTAACAAAAATGATGTAAAAACAAAATAATTAATAGCAAACCTTATGACAGCAGCAAGACATTATAGCGTAAAACTGGGAATCGAAGGTAGATTTTAGGATTGAAGATTGGTATGATGAAGTGTGGGACATAGCTTTAAATGATAAATTGTCTTGTAGTTTAAAAGTTCTGCAACTGGAAATGAAGAAGGATATTTTTATGACATTTGGGGAAAATGGATAGACTGTGTTTTATTAAAAGGGAAAAGGAAAGAACTTATAATCCAACACAGTTCTGGAGAAAAGGATTTTAAGAAGGATGTTAGTAGAAGAGAAGATGAAGAAGAAAAAGAAGCTAAAGGAACAACTGGATGGTCCCAGGGAGATTTGGGGTGCACAGTTATTGTTTGTTTGATTGATTGTTTGTATTTTAATTAAAAAAAGTCTTCTGAGGAAGCCCTTCTCTGGGTCCCACAATTTCCCAAGCCGATTTGGGGAGTACACAAGAGCAGTTCTTGGTAGTTACTCCCAG
The DNA here is from genome assembly GCA_023846285.1 of Phrynocephalus versicolor. Taxonomy (NCBI): domain Eukaryota; kingdom Metazoa; phylum Chordata; class Lepidosauria; order Squamata; family Agamidae; genus Phrynocephalus; species Phrynocephalus versicolor. Next base: position 92,196 of record JAHTLZ010000348.1, read on the forward strand.
GCTGCGGAATGTACAACTCCAAGAAACCAGGTTCTAATATAAATAGCTTAATAGATCCTAGCAAGGTGGCACTTGTACTACTGTGAATTTGAACACTGAAGTGTGGGAGTTAGAGATGGGCACGACCAGGAAAAAATGACGTTTCGAGTTGTCGTGTGTCGGAGCCGTCCCGTTTCGGCTCGTTTCCGTTTGTCGCAAAATTTTTCAAAAATTTGTCATTTCGTTTGTTGTTTTTTCATCTGTCGTTAGTACTGGTTTAGGGGGGAGGGTAGCGGGCTCCTGGAGGCACCTCTCTGGGTGGGTGCCTCCTCTGGCCCGCTAAGAAGGGAAGGCATTTAGCGGGCTCCTGGAGGCACCTCTCTGGGGTGGGTGCCTCCTCTGGCCCGCTACAAAGTGGAAAGTACGGTAGCCATTGCGTTTGCATATCCGTACCAAGTGGCACTGGTAGAGGCACCTCTCTTTTGGGTGCCTCTACTCTGACTCACTAAGAAGGACAGCATACTGGCATACTGGCGTACTGGTGTACCGTGCACTTGGGCTGGGGAGCGAAGTGAGAGAGGATCCCTCTGGGCGCCCTACAGCTCACTAAGAAGGGAAGTGTACTTGCATAGTAGTGCAATGCGGGTACAGATCTGGCTTAGGGTTAGGGTTAGGGCAAGGGCCAGGCTTAGGGTTACGGGTAAGGTTAGGGTGAGTTAGTGGGCTGCACCTCTGGGTGCCTCTGACCCACTAAGAAGGACAGTGTACTGGCGTATGGGTTAGTCTTAGGGTTAGGGTTACTGTTAGGGCTAGGGTTAGTGGGCTTTTTATGCCCGACTGGCACATCCCAGAAGTCTCAGTCAAAACCTGGCCAAGTGGCCATGCGATTGGTGGAATGGCTCCAAAAATGTGCATGGTCCCATCCCATGGCCAGCCCATCATTGCGCACTGTGCAGGTGTAAAAAAATAAAAATAAAAATAAAAGTAAAATAAAATCAATGGAGACGTTTTATTGCAAGACAAACCCACTGTTGCTACTGTAAAAATTCAGGCAGTTAAAATAGCTAATGTTCTCATGTTTCTGTGGTGCTTTGGTGTGTTTTTGGATCACAATTTCAAAATAAATATTGCGGTTGCCATTTTGGATCCCCCGCCCGCACCGCATGGCATGGGGAGTTGGCGAGACGATGAGGATACCACCCCAGAGCAGCCCAGGACAGGAGGGGGGGAGGCCGGGGAACCCCCCCCCCCCCAGAAACCACCCCTCTGGTAGGTGCCCTCACTCAGGGAGGCATATTTTCGCCTGCTTTTTTGGCCGGGAATCGGGTTTTTTTAAAAAAACCTTTTTTCTGTGCCGCTTGGCATCACATGATCGCCGCAATGGCATGAACGACAACGACAAATCAGACCCAATTTTTCTTTTATCAGTTCGAGTTCGAATTCTGGAGGAGTAATTGTCGTTACCGTTTCCGTTACGTAATGGAACTGAGGAACGTAAACGGAAATGAGAATTTCGCCAAGTCATGCCCATGTCTAGTGGGAGTCTTCAAATTTATTTGCTAATAAAAGTGAAAATTTAAGGCCATTAAAAATAAATCATTGTTAACAGGTCATAAATCATTATCAACAGGTCATAAATCATTGTCAAGAGGGGTTCCTACCTTTCACACACACATACACACACACACACACAGTATTTTATTATGATCATATCCAGTTTACGTTTTGCTTTAGAGCCTGGATCTGTCCCAATGCCTGTAAAAATACTAAACATTCCCAGTTGTGACAATAATATTAACAGTTAAGATATTACCTACAAATACCTACCTATCAAATATAATGCAAAAAAGGGGTGGGTGGGTGGATGGGTCTACTTGATGACCAGGAGGGAAAAGTGGGGGTTGCTTCTCTTTGGACCCTTGCGCCAATGGGGCTGTTTCCTCCTGGTGCCCGTTTCTATGTCCAGGTGTCTACTCTCCACCTTCCCCATGCTGGCCCCCTGGATAACCTCCTCCTCCCATGTGGGGGTCAACATCATTCTTTGCCCCCCCCCAGCCCGGAATAATGAGGCGGACACTGGCTTTGGGTTAAACAGGGCCACAACTTTATTGACCAACTTTAACTGTAAACAAACCAAGAACGGGCCTACATAGTGAATAGGTTGGGATAGTTAACTCCCGGGGAGTTCAATGTCACCCAATCCCAGTTGAGATCCTTGCTGAAGGCACGCCGCCCACCTGTTCAGCGCGCCTCCAACCTCCACCGATGTATAATTCCAGGGCCGTCCTCTTTCTCCTATCTGTTCAGATTTTATTGCTGTGACTTGCTCACATCCTATTTATGAATAGAGGGCTACCAAGCACCCAAAGGGATGCCACCAGGATCTCAACCATCTAACAGACCTATTCACTACCCGCCACAGCAAAGGGGTTACTTGTATGCCCCTTGCCCCCCACCACGCAGCCGAGAACGGCAGCAAGGCCCCCTTGGAAATTGCTCAAGAAAATGTCCAGCCCTGCCGGGGATAAGTGGACTCCGTCCTGTCGATACAGCTCGGTCTTACGATATTGCAGCTGAGGATGTCTGATGACATCCCCAAGCCCATTGAGCATTGCTCTGCGAACTTCTCGATTAATACCCTTCCGGGCGCAATCGACCTTTCCCGGATGGCGAGCATCTCTCCAAAACATCCGTGGAACAATGTCAGACCATATCAGGTGCATGGCTGGAAAGCGGTGCTTCAGAAACCTCAGATCAGCAATGACCTGTAAAATAAGCTCTTTGCCTGGCCAGAGGGCCAGGTCATTTCCACTGAGATGAATAAGCAACACATCCGGATGGTGGATCTGACAGCTCTGCAGAACTGTGGGCAGGAAGCTGTCCCAATGCATGCCTCTTCTTCCTTGCCAATCGATCTGCGCCACTGACCCCAGGCTCAGGTCACGGCCCCAGCTGGATTTCCGTGCATGCACCGCTGCCCAGTAGACAAAACTGTGCCCGCAAACCAATATGCGGGCCCTGGTGAACAATAACCCTGCAAAACAAAAGAACAAAGAACCAGCCAGCCACCTGCCCTAATATTCGGGCAATTTTCGCACGTACACCTTGTACTTTTGTGACCTCCAGCGCCCCACCGCCTGTATTTCTGGCGCCGAATATCCCAAAGCCGCCGCCGTGGAGGCCGCTCCAATGCGATATGAATGTGTGCCAAAACACTGGGTGTCCACTCCAGCCCTTCACAACCCTTCCAACATCAAACGCCAAAACTGGAACTTAGTAAGAGGGGTGCCATCCTTATGCACAAACAAGAACCCTTCCTCTACAGCACAAAGAGCTAGGTACTCTGTCATGGCCCTGTAAGGGCACAACCTCGGGTCAAAACACTTACCCAACCGGATAATCTTACCCTCGCCTTTTTGGTCCGTTTTTGACCTCCGCAGAGTCACTACCAGTTGCTCCTCTGAAAGTAACAAGTCATTAAACCGCAACGCTCTGCCTGATATATCCCCTTTTGCCGCTGCCACTAACTCACTTATCCTGAATGCACCCAAAAAGGCCAGTAGGGATGCGGCTCAGAACAGCGTGACTTCAAGCTATCCCTGCATATCTTTTCCCACCCAGAACTTAGCTGTCTCAAAATAATCTGTGAAACCGGAACCCTTTTGTCTGCCTGCCTGCCTCTTTCCCTGGCCCATCCTTCGATCATTTTTGCAACCCTGCCATCAGTAGTTGGGTATGCAAAACCCATCGCCGTCGCATAAAAGGCCACCGCCGCCATCTGGCCCTGAATAGACCGCGGTGCCAGGCCCTTCCTGTATAGGTACACCGCATACTGCATCAGCATCTCCGAGTCCGCAGGCCATGCTCTCCGCCTACCCTCTCTGATGCAAAAACGCTCGAACTCGATGCATGCAGTTTCATAGCACTTCCTGGTTCTAGGTGCCAATGTCAGGCTCATCGCTCGGTGTGCTTCCACCCACCAATCCTCCAAACCTCCTCTGGGTGGGCCGCCGCCGCCGGGGCCAATGCCCTGAATCTTGCCATCTGCCAGCGGGAAAGGGCATCAGCAAGTTCATTCTGAACTCCCGACACATGTAAAGCACGGAACAGCACTTTAAGTCTCAAACACCTCAACGTAAAGGCCCACAGCAATGCCATGACCCTGGGTGATTGTGATGTTAGTGTATTAATAATTTGGACCACTGCCATGTTGTCACACCAGAAAGTGACCGCTGTGTTGGCCCATTGATCTCCCCAGAGCCACAAGGCAACTAAAATTGGGAAAAACTCTAGGAATGTCAGATCTCTCGTCTTCCCTTGCTCTACCCATGCTGCCGGCTACTGTCCTGAACACCACCGCCCATGAAAATACATGCCGAAGCCCAGCGCTCCTAAAGCATCGGTTTGAACTTGTAGGTCAGAACCTAAAAGCAAATCAGATCTCCAAAAGGAGATCCCATTGAAACCACCCAAAAACTCCAACCATGTCTGCAGGTCCTCCTTTACTCCCCCCGACACTCGCCTCCTATGGTGAGGCTGCTTCAGCCCTGCCATGGCATCACATAGCCTACGTAGAAACACCCTGCCGGGAGCAATTACCCGGCATGCGAAGTTGAGGTGCCCTACTAGGACCTGTAACTCCTTCAGTGTGACCTTGCCTTTGCCCAACATGGATCTGACCCTGTGCCTCAATTCAATAAGCTTGTCCTCTGGAAGCCGGCATGTTTGTTGGACCGTGTCTAATTCTATACCCAAAAAAGTCAGCCTGGAAGCCGGCCCTTCTGACTTTTCCTGCGCTAGAGGCACCCCCAACTCTGTGGTCACAGACCCAAAATCTGCCATCAACTTGGCACACTGACCAGTTCCAACTCTCCCTGCAAACAAAAAATCATCAAGATAATGTACCACTTGCCTAGACCTGCTCTTGCGCCTAGCCACCCATTCCAAGAAGGTGCTAAAACGTTCAAAAGTCATGCAAGAAATAGTGCACCCCATAGGCAAGGCCCGATCAACATAATAGTAACCATCAAATTGGAAACCTAACAACTCAAAATCCGCTGGGTGAACCGGTAGGAGGCGGAAAGTTGACTTAATGTCACATTTTCCCAGTTCTGCTCCAAGGCCACATGCCATGACCATATTCACTGCTGCGTCAAAAGATGTGTAACGAACGCTGCAGAGCTCTATCGGGATCCTGTCATTGACTGACTCCCCCGCTGGGTAGGACAGATGATGTATTAAACGGAACTCTCCTGGTGACTCTCCCCTTTTTGGGCACCACTCCCAATGGAGACACTCTGAGGTTATCAAATGGGGGCCTCGCAAAAGGCCCTGCCACCCATCCCTCACGCACTTCCTTGTCAATCTTGTCCCATACAATGTCCTCATGACCTAAGACAGACTTCAAATTCCTCGCTGTACTCGCCTTCCTCTCACCCTCTGCTGGAATACGAAAACCAACTGTGAAACCAGAACTCAAATACGCGGCCGCCCTTGTATCAGGGTAGGACCGCAACAATTCCTGCAAAACTTCCACTCTAACCGGGCTGGGGCCCTTTTTGAGGCGTATTGGGGCCCTGGGGCCGCCTGCCTCCTCCTTCTTTGCCTGGAGCTCCAGCTCCCCTGCCCCATGAACATTGCATGGCGGGATGATACCCGCTGTACAGGGAGCATTGATGCTTAAACTTGCATAGCCGTCTTGTGCAGGAACCCTTATTATTGTAGTCCCAACAGACCAGGCGGAGTTGAACCACCTGGCCCGCTCCCTGGCAGGTGATATTAATAGGGCCCGTCCATTGAATCAAGTGCCCACAGTCAAATCATTCCCCCCCGACCGGCCTGTGTGGGGACATAATGCGCAGGCACAGAGCATCATGGAGTTTATCCCATGGCAAATTAGGACTGCGCGCCACAATCATCCTGAATCCCTCGTCATAGGCCAGCCACGCTGACCCTGGAAAATCTGCATGAGCCCTGTGAATCAGATCTACATACTTGAACAAGGAATACGCCCGTTCAGGCCGCGCCCTGGCTATCACCCCCGCATACACATAGAAAGCCGGAACCCAGTTTCCCCAGCAACGGTCCGGCTTCCTCCTCTTGATCTTTTCCTTATCTTTGTCATCCAGCCGCTTATACTTGTTATCCTCAATCTCCCTGTTTAGTAGCTCAAATAAATCCACATATTCTCCCCTTAGAATCTTGTCGATCATAGCCTGTGAGAGATGGTCAACTAGCGGCAAGGATTCGTCTTCATCAGGGAGATCTGCATAAGCTCCTGTGCTCTCCCTCTCAGGCTCAGGCTGAGGCACCTGGCCCTGTGGGGCCTGCTCCCTGCCATCCGTCTGGGTCTCCACTGACACTGACCCCGCTGGGGTCTGGGTACCAAACTCTGCCCTAGCCGGGGGGCTCCTTCCTCGCCATGTAGGAGTGAGCCTAATAGGTAGGGCCCTGGTGGTGACCGAAGGCCATGGCCAGGCCCCTCGTGTAGGTGTATGTGTACTGGTGCAGCGCTCACCTGGCACAGCCACCACGAGGCTTGAGGATCCCGCACTCGCTGCTCTCCGGTCCTCAAACAGGTCAGGATTCGTCTCATGGGCCTGCTGTGATGTCCTTGGTTCACCATCCTGGCCCGAGGCTGCATCAGACACCTGCGCCGCTCTGTCCTCTTCCATGGCCGCATTGGCCTGGGACTGGCTCTCTCCTGGCCGCTCACCTTCCAAAACAGCAATGCGAGCTAGCATGAGATCCCCCATTTGCTTCAACTCTGCCAGCTTTTTTGCCCGAGTCTCCCTTTTAGATTGACGTCTCCCAAATGAAGATCCCATACCTGAGTCCTGTGCCCTGGACTGCTCTAAGGCACTGAGTTTTCCCCAGACCATTCTGAAGTCTGGATAGTCCTCCTCATCAGATGAAGACAACGCTGGTGGGGAAGGCCTCACACAAGGCCTCTTTTTTGCAGGCTGTTTGCCCTTACCACAAGGCCTTCCCTTCCTGGGTGCCATATTTGCGCTAAGCAAAGCCTGGCTACGATTGACTGTGCCGCCACCCGTTCCTCCTGGAGGGTGTAATAAGCCCCTACTATTGTTACCTAGTTCCCTTCCAATTTGGACTAATTTAATCTCGAATACTAGTCTTAATAATATGGATCCCTATCTCTCTGTCTATCTCAGAGAGTCTCTCTATATATTATTCTTATATGAATATTGCTTCCATTTATTTTAATACACCCCCACTAGGGAAAGCATAGGTGGTGGATGCCACACACCACTAGGCCACCACCTCAATCCCCACCGCTTCTTGCCTTTTACGAGGTAACTGAGCAGCCTGAACAGCCAGCTAGCGCCTCCTGCCCCCAAAACACCAACCAAAATGGCCGCCGCCTCGTGACCTCCCCAAAATGGCTGCCGCCACCTCGTGGTGCACCCAAAATGGCCGCCGGCCACGTGTATGCACCCAAAATGGCGGCCGCCGACCCTGGTGCGCTGCTGCGTGTGGGCCCAGCTCTCGGGTTGCCCAGTACCCTACCGCTGCCCTATACTGCCCCCGCTGTATTTCACCCCCTGGCCTCCCCCGAGGCCTGAGAGATCCCTGGCTGAAAGTCCCTGGTCCCGGCATCCCTACCAGTCCCGCTGGCTCCCTGGCGCCAGCAAACACGGCCGCCGCTCCGCGCACCGGGGCCCACCGCCCTGCAGCCCACTACTGCCTCAACACACTCCTCCCATCCCCCAAGGGACCCCCGACCTCCCGGGCTGCCCGCTCGGTGGGCCCACCGCCTGGCCGGTCCTGCTCCCCAACAAGCCTGTCGGCGTGGCCGCCCGCCACACCGCTCCGACTCCTGCGCCGCCGCTCTGACTCCTGCCACTGCTCGGACTCCCGCCACACCACTCCGCCTCCCTGCTGCTCTTCTGACTCCCCTCCTACACCGCCGTCCACTCTGTTGACCAGAGCTCCACGGGGGGGGGGGTTCCGCACTGCCACACCAGACATCCGTCCATGTTGCCTGCAGCGCCGAAAAGAGGCCGAGCACCTTGAAGGCGGGGCTAATAAGCCCTGTGCTCGCCCTCCTTCGGGCGCTGCCAAATAACGCCTCATCCGGCGCGGGGGCAAAGCACCCCCCCCGAGGACTTCGCCCGGGAGGAGGTAACCTTTGTTTTGGTCATCCCGCTCTGGCAACAACCTTCGGGCCTGTAAGTCAGGCCCTCTCCTTAATTATGTTTAAGTTTGTGTCTCTCTGTTTTGTTTTATGTCACAATGTTAGGGCAGTTTGGATGCATTGGGACAGATCTGAGCAGTGGTGATAGCAGGCAGGGACTTCCTTGTCCTGGGGATAATGCATGCCTCCACAGGTTCTGGGAGTGGGGAGCAGGAACTGTCCCAGCTTGAGTGGGACTGTGGGCAACCTCTTGCCCAGGATTGGCCGGGAACACCAAAGTGGCATCCACCTGTGAGGTTCCAGAAGTCTGCCATTGTTATGGTCTCACAAGGAAGTTTTAGAGATGCAGTCAGCATTGGTGGGGGGCGGACAGGTTTCCCAATGCACCAGATCCAACCCAGTGCCACTGCCGGAATATATTCCTCCATGGCAGCATATTCCACTTCTTAACTGCCAGGAGGTTCTTCCTAATGTTCAGATGGAATCTCTTTTCCTGTAGTTTGAAACCATTGCCCTGAGTCCTAGTCTCTGAAGCCATGGAAAACAAACCTGTTCCCTCTTCAATATGACATCTTTTCAATTATTTAAACATGGCTATCATATCCCCTCTCAGCCTTCTGTTTTTAAGGCTAAACATTCCCAGTTCCCTAAGCCGAAATCTCTTCCAGACCTTTAACAATCCTAGTCACCCTCTTCTGGACCCACTCGAACTGGTCCACCTCCTTTTTAAATTGAGGTGCGCAGAACTGGACACATTCCAGGTAGGGTTTGACCAAAGCAGAATAGAGTGGTACCATCACTTCCCTTGATCTAGACACTATGCTTCTGTTGATGCAACCAGGAATCGCATTGGCTTTCATGGCTGCCACATCAAACTGCTGACTCATGTTCAATTTGTGGTTGACCCAGACTCCCGGATCCCTTTCTCATGTACTATTCTCCAGCCAGGTGTCTCCCATCCTATATCTGTGCAATTATATATTTTTTTTAACCTAGATGCAGCACCCTATATTTCTCTCTGTTAAAACCCATTCTGTTAGCTTTAGCCCAGCACTCTAGTCTGTCAAGGTCCTTTTGGATTTTCATCCTATCCTCTAGGGAATGAGCAACCCCTCCCAATTTTGTATCGTCTACAAATATAATCAGCATGCTCTTGATTTCTTCATCCAAGTCATTAGCATTTCTGCTCAGATCTCAGGCTGAGACTTAGTTTGTCAAGTCAATCTTTCTTATATTTGATAATCATATTTTATGTTGCCTTCTACTATTCCAAGCATGATTTCCAGTGAATCTTGTATTATCCATGTACCCAAGATGCAGTAGCCTAAATTTCACCCTTCCAGGTTCTAGCACGAATGCAGGCTTGATGAGATCTAGCAGCTAGGTATTTTTCATTCTAGTAGTCGGTTGTATCCATAAAACACCCATCCAACACCATAAATTTATTCCCCCCCCCAATAAGCTTTCTCCATCATCCACTTTTTCCATCCACATATAGAAACTGGGAATAACATACTATGAATGATCTTGACACCAGTAATACATACTTACATTGCTCCAGCTCCTTATACAGTAACTTGCAAATGGATTTAGCTTATTATCTGTGATGTAATGTGAGTCATTGTTTTGTTGCTGTTCTTATATTCTGTTTAATCCCTTTTCACATTAAACTAAAATCTCAACAAATTGTGCAGTGAATTATTTGAACTCCTGTGGACTTTTGGCAGCTTTCACCCACTGCCTTTCTTAGCTCCATCCATCTTCTTTACATCTTTATTGTAAATTCCATAATGGTTTTCCAAGGCAGACTTGGTATTTTAATGCAGAACACCCCTAATTCATTTCCACATACTGTGGCCTAATAAAATAATCATGACAAGGATTTGCTTTCCATCATTCCAAGGGTACTGAATGCCATGATTACAGACATTGCAAGTGTCTATGTGTTCTCTATTATTCATGCAGTCAGCTGCTACCCTTGCAAGCTTGAACATTTCTGAACCAAGAGTGGCATATTGTAACTTAAAACTCACTACCCTGAGCTCAGAATAGAAAGAAAGAAATATACATTAATTCATTTTTTAAACATCTGGCAACAACCTATCATAAATAAAGTATAGTTAAAGAAAGTGCAATGCATTTTAGGTAACAGGATGCACCATAAATGCTGATTATTTGAACCATTGCTGTTGTTCTTTTGGTTTGCTTTCTTCTGAAGATTGCATTTGGAAATATTAGCTGTATGATGTGAAAGCCAAAAAATTCCTTCAGATTTGGAAAATATGAAGAGAGCAGATGATGAGACATAAGAAGTGAACATCACAGGAATAAAATTAGATAGATACCATTTTGTGTATCATGAGGAATGTTTTCTTAAAAAGTTTTCAAGGCAGGTGGCAGCATATAGTAGCTCATATTTAATCGCTAAAATCCTCTTGCCTTGTTCCCATATCAGCCTATCATTGATTTTAAAAGTGGTTTCTTAACTTTATTATTTATTTGTTATATTTTTATACCGCCCATCTTCCAGACGGAAATCTGGGAAGTTGACAATAGGAATAAAACCAACATCAATGACAAACAAAACAAAACAAGGAGAACTAGTAAAATGAGGAGGGAGAGAACTTCCGGAATACGTGACACGGGCGGCAAAAAAGAAAAAAAAAGAGCTGGACAAAAGAGCTTTCATGAATGCCAGCAGGTTCTTCAGATGCAAACTAACCCCTCCCACCCACCCTTATTGTGAGAATGAAAGAAACTGGTATCCTATGGGCTGAATGGGAATTTTTGACCAATACCTGAATTGCATGTGGGAACCAGTGAGTTCTCTCCCATCCCATTCTCACTCAAGGGGTTAGGGTGAGACGTTAGGTTAATCACAACAGTGGGCCATGCAAAAGTTAAGTACAACATTGGGCAGTGCAAAAGGTAAGATAATTAGAGTGAGGTCCATGGTAAGGCACCAAATGGTTGTGGATAGCCCTCTCATTAGAATACGAAAGGAAAGAAAGGAAGTAAATAATATATAGAGTAGAGATGGGCACGACTTGACTAAATTCTCGTTTCCGTTTCCGTTACTCATTTCCGTTACGGAACGGAAAAGGAAACGACAATTACTCCGCCAGAACTCGAACTCGAACCGACTAAAGAAAAATTGGGTCTGATTTGTCGTTGTCGTTCCTGGCATCGCGGCGATCCCGCGATGCCAAGCGGCACAGAAAAAAAGTTTTTAAAAGTTAAAAAAAAACCCCGATTCCCGGCCAAAAAGCAGGCGGAAATATGCCTGCCTGAGTGAGGGCTCAGGGCACCTACTAGAGGGGTGGTTGACCCCCCCATCTCCTGTCCTGGGCTGCCCTGGTGGTGGGGGAAATCCTCGCCGTAGTCGCTCGCAACAAGCACCAGACTCGCCGCCAGCCGCCACAATTCAAGAGGCACAGAAAAAAAGTTTTAAAACTCCTGATTCCCGGCCCAAAAAGCAGGCGGAAATATGCCTGCCTGAGTGAGGGCACCTACCAGAGGAGGGGTGGTTTCTGGTGGGGTCCCCGGCCTCCCCCCCTCACCTGTCCTGGGCTGCTCTGGTGGTGGGGGAAATCCTCGTCTTAGTCGCCCTCAACAAGCACCGGACTCGCTGCCAGCCGCTGCAATTCAAGAGGCACAGAAAAAAAGTTTTAAAACCCCCGATTCCCAGCCCAAAACGCAGGCAGAAATATGCCTGCCTAAGTGAGGGCTCAGGGCAGGGCAACTATACCAGAGGGGTGGTTTCTGGGGGGGCGTCCCCAGCCTCCCCCCTCTCCTGTCCTCCTGGGCTGCTCTCGTCTCGCCATGCCATGCGGTGCGGGCGGGGGATCGAAAATGGGGCGGCGACCGCAATCTTTTTTTTGAAATCGTATCGTCGTGGTCCAAAAACACACCAAAGCACCACAGAAACATGCGGAAATTGCTATTTTAAAGCTGCCAGAATTTTTATAGTAGCAGTGGGTTTTTCTTGCAACAAAATGTCTCCTCTGTCCTCTCTCCATTGATTTTATTTTATTTTATTTTATTATTATTTTTACACCTGTGCAATGATGGGCTGGCCATGGGAGTGACCATGCAAATTTTTGGAGCCGTTCCACCAATCGCATGGCCACTTGGCCAGGTTGACCACAGAGACTTCTGGGATGTGCCAACCAGGCATAAAAAGCCCACTAAACGTAGCCCGAACCCGAACCTGAAGCCTAACCCTAACCCATATGCCAGTACACTGTCCTTCTAAGTGGGTCAGAGAGGCACCCAGAGGTGCACCCCAATACTCACCCTAACCTCACCCGTAACTAGCCTAACCCTAGCCCTTGCGCTAACCCTGTTGCCTAAGCCAGATCTGTACTTGCATTGCACTACACGCAAGTACAATTCCCTTCTTAGTGAGACACAGCGGGTGCAGAGAGTCTGCCAGTCCGCCACTTGTGGCTCTGGGTGACTCCTGCAGGCTCGGCTCAGCAGCATGTGTGCCATGCAAACCATGCCCCCGAGGCCTGACTGATGCAGGGAAGGCACCCCAAAAAGAGGGGTGCCTCTGCCAGTCTGCTGTGTCTCTGCATGCAACTTGGTATGCATATCCATATGGCTATGCATGCCCTTTTGCAGCAGGTGAGGAGAGGAGACCCCCATGCCATGAGGGGTCTCCAGGAGCCTGCTTTCCCTTCCTAGCGGGTGAGGAGAGGAGGCACCCCCCCCCCAAAAAAAGAGGTGCCTCCAGGAGCCCGCTTTCCCTTTATAGCGGGCCAGGGGAGGCACCCACCCCACAGAGGTGCCTCCAGGAGCCCGCTACCCCCCCAAACCAGTATAACGACAGACGAAAAACGACACCACGAAACAACAAATTTTTGAAAAATTTCATGAAAAACGGAAACGAGCCGAAAAGGACCCGTCCCGAAAAACGATAACTCGGAAAAAAAAATTCCTGGTCATGCCCATCTCTAATATAGAGGATCAAAACATGGTTAATGAAGCTTGAATTGAGGATTGACTTGGAGAGTGTGCTGAACAGGTGGGCAACATGCTTCTGAAATAGGAACTCATTAAAAGAAGATATGGGCTGGAGGTCAAGCCAGACATCAGGCTGGGGACCACTTGCACTATGTCCAGGCTCCCTTGTAAAGATTAAATAGTTAAACATATTAAGAGAGATGTGGTCCATTTTAAACCTAGTTGTCTCATCTCTGCAGTGTTTATAGATTCCCCTTTTTGCTTTCTAGTTTCCAGATTATCAAGAGTCATAGTTCTCACATTCCATGTTCCAATTGTATGTGTTGTGCAGCATTCGTCTTTCCATTCACTGCTGCACACCTCACATGTTAGAGCTCCTTTCATTTTTAATCTTGTTGCAATATTAGGAACAGAGATATTCAAATTGTCCTTTGCTCTTCCCAAATAGCTCATTGAGATCTTTCTGACTTGAGACTCACATAATCAATCACTATCTCTTGTTTCATATTGGACTATCTCATCATAAGTTTGTTGTGGCAGTGTTTGTTCTGCAAGGGTTTACATTGCCACATTCTGCACTGTAGTACCAGGTCAGCGCTCCTTTTTAATTTTTTTTAATTTTTTTTAAAAAAATATTTTTATTGTTTTTTTTTAAATCTGACCACATGGCCCGCGCTACAGCTGTAGAGTGGGCCTGTTGGCTTTTTTTTCTCCAACATTTTATTAAACATACAAGTAATTAAACATAGAACATCAAATCAGTAACATCCATAACATAACAAGAAGGGAAGGGAAAAGGGAAGGAAAAGGAAAAGGGTACCATAAAATATACACCCACAATTTATCTATAAATTAATAAGACATGTCTCGCTTGGTGGTTCTCTCTCATTGACATATTATTACCTAGTTATCCTCTAATTCTATCTCGCTTTAATCTAGATTACTTTAGTTTCCCACCAATCATAAAAAAGGTCCCAACCTGCACTGAAAGTTGATTCTACTTGCCCTTTTATTCTTCTGGTTAATCTGTCCATTTCTGCACATTCTACTATTTTTTTAATAATCATCTCATCCGTTGGGAGATTTTCAGATTTCCAGCTCTGAGCCCATGTTATTCTAGCTGCTGTTAAGATATGTAACAATTAGAGATGGGCACGACTTAGCGGTATTTCGGTTTCCGTTTCCGTTACTCGGTTCCGTTACTCTACGGAAACGGTAACGGGAATTACTCCGCCAGACTTCGAGCTTGAACCGACGAACGAACAATTTGGTCTGATTTGTCGTGCTCGTTACTTGCATCGCGCGATCGCGTGCAATGCCAAGCGGCACAGAAAAAAAGTTTTTAAAAGTTAAAAAACCTGGTTCCCGCCCAAAAAGCAGGCGGAAATATGCCTGCCGTGCCTCAGGGCACCTTCCAGAGGGGTGGTTTCTGGAGGTCCCCGGCCTCCCCCCTCCTCCCTCCTGGGCTGCTCTGGTGGGAGTCGCCGGGTCGCCGCAGGCTCGCAGCAGCAACAAGCCGCACGGCACGAGTCTCGCCGCTGGCTCAAGCGGCACGGACGGCACAGGAAAAAACTTTTAAACTCTCCCCCCACCCATTCCCGCACGGCACGAGTCTCGCTGCCGGCTCAAGCAGCACGGACGGCACAGGAAAAAACTTTTAAACTCTCCCCCCACCCATTCCCGGGCCAAAAAGCAGGTGGAAAATGCCTGCCATGCCTCAGGGCACCTACCGGAGGGGGGGGGTTCTGGTCTGGAGGGGGGTCCCGGCCTCCCCCCCTCCGTCCTGGGATGCTCTGGTGGTGGGACTCGCCCGCTGCAAAAAGCCCAGTCTCGCCGCCGGCCGCCAAAGCGCAAACAAGCGGCACGGGCGGCACAGGAAAAAACTTTTTAAAACTCTCCCGGGTCTCCCCCCCACCCATTCCCAGGCCAAAAAGCAGGCAGAAAAATGCCTGCTTGACTAAGGGCGCACGGCACCTACCGGAGGGATTGTTTCTGGAGGGGTGGTCCCGCCTCCCCCCCATCCTGGGCAGCCGGACTTGAGTTGCCATGCCATGCGGTGCGGGTGGGGGATCCAAAATGGGGCGGCGAACGCAATATTGATTTTGAAATTGTGGTCCAAAAACACACAAGCACAACAGAAACACGCGGAAATTTATAAACTGCCAGATTTTTCACAGTAGCAGAGGGTTTTTTCTTGCAACAAAATGTCTCTCCTCTCCTCCTCTGTCCTCCATTGATTTTATTTTATTTTATTTTATTTACACCTGCGCAGTGCGCAATGATGGGCTGGCCCAGTGGCCTGGCCAGCCATGTGGGAGGGGACGACCATGCAAATTTTTGGAGCCATCCCACCAATCGCATGGCCACTTGGCCACTGAGACTTCTGGGATGTGCCAAAAAGCCCCCTAAAACCTGCCCTAGCCCCCTAACCCCCTAACCCTAATCCTTGACTCCTCACAGACTGTCTTCTTAGTGGGTCAGAGAGGCACCCAGAGGTGCAACCCAATAGCCCACCGTAACCTTACCCGTCAGTAGCCTAACCCTAGCCCTTGCACTAAGCCACCTTAGCCCATAGCCAGATCTACTTGCATTGCACTACACACGCA
>JAHTLZ010000348.1:107943-123048 GCA_023846285.1 Phrynocephalus versicolor
ATGTGTTTTTGTTTTCCCATACCAGAGGAATGCATGCCACCCTATTTTTGTCAGCCACTGGCCGGTACCATGGCCCTCGGGCTGGGTCTGGTGCTTGCGGGCCGGTACTGGGCCCCCATGCCGGATTGGATGTTTTTGCTTGCTTGCTTGCTTGCTTGCTTGCTTGTTTTTAATTTTTTTTATTATTTTATAACAAACTAACAAACAAACAAACAGTACAAACAATAAATGTGCACACACCCCAACCCCCTGGGCCCATCCAGTTGTTCCTTTGGCTTCTTTTTCTTCATCTTCTCTTTTTCTAACTGGCTTCTTAGAGTCCTTTTCTCCAGAGCTGTGTTGGATTATAAATTGGTTGTTTCCCCTTTCCTTTTAATAATACATCATCTATAAATTTCCCCCAGATATCATAAAAACATCCTTCCTCATTTCCCCTTGCAAAACTTTTAAACTACAAGACAATTTGTCATTTAAAGCTATGTCCCACACTTCATTATACCAGTCTTCCATCCTGAAATTTACTGTAGCTGCAATTTCCAGTTTTTTGCTATAATCAGTCTTGCTGCCGTCATGAGATTTGCAATTAATCCTTTTGTTTTTATATCATGTTCGTTAATAAGTAGTAATGATAACAATGCTATTTCCGGTTTACATTCAATATCAACTTGATATGAAGAAATATGGAGAATTATTTAAAATAACGAAAGTGGCAAGATTAAAAGACTGGATTAGAAAGATGAGAACAAAACAAGATATTAAACGTATACTACAAGCTAAGGATTTAACATGGATGAATTATGTTCAGTTAGAAATTTGGATGAATGATTGGATTAGAAGAAATACACAACCTAGAGAATATACAAAGTTTGAACAGTTCTTGTTAACATATGAACCAGAGAAAGGAAATCCAGGGAAAGGAGCGGTAGGCAAAATATATAAAATAATCAAGGACTCCCTAGAAGAAAGGGAGCAAGAAACAATAAGAGAAGTGTGGAAGCAACCTATTGATAAAGAAATAAAAAAGATGAATGGAAAACATTTGGAAGATGAGGATTTTACGATCATTATCAGTCAGAATAAAGGAAAATTATTTTAAATTAATTTTAAGATGGTATTTGTTTGTTTGTTTTTAACACCAATTGTGTGGCCCCTGTGGCCGGGTCAGCGCTGGTATAATTTTTATTACGTTTTCTTTATTTTAGGGTGTCAATCCAGTCACCCTTGAGGCCGGGTCGGTGCTCCTCTTATATTATATTGTATAATTGTATAAAGGAATTGATTCATTCCAAATGAAATTATGTTAAGCAAATTTTCCTTTATACAAATTCCCATAGGAATGCATTGAAAATGGAGTGATCCCATTTTTATGTTGTACGGATTTTCCCCATAGGCAATTATGTTAAGCAAATTTCCCCTATCTCCAAAAAATTTTATGTTGTACAAATTTTATGTTATACAAGCTGCCTGTTATACAAGGGTCCACTGTATTATATTATGTTATATTATATTATATTATATTTTTTATTTTTACTTCCAGGTCTGACCATGCGGCCCGCACTACAGCTTTGTTTTTTTAAGCGCTGACTGCCCGGCCCCTGGAGCCTAGCCGGTGCTGGTTTTATTTTTAATTTATGTTTTATTTCATTTTAGGGCCTCAACCTGGCCACCCCTGGGGCTGGGTCAGTGCTCCTTTGTAAACGATGAAATTATGTAATCATGCCTGCTAATAAGTTTATTGATACAAAATATTGTCAATAGCAAACGTAAAAGCTGTCTTGTAATCTAAATTGTAAACTAAATTGGCAAGGTAAAGTGTATTGTGCAGCAAGAGACTGTGGTTTTCCTGTTGGTGCTCAAACTAGCGCTGAACAGAAGCGTGTGGTAACAACAAGCTGCAAAGGCTACTGAGCCAAAAAGAGGAAGTACAGTGAGCTTATGAAGCTTTGAGTATGATGGGGGTGTAGTGTGGTGATGGACAGTGGAAGGGTGGTCCTGAGGGTGTGGTTGTCCGATAGTGACCAGACAAGGGTCTGAAAATGTATAAAAACCCCTGGAAATGTGTGTTCGAGGTCTTCTCTCAACTAAGAGGGAGACTTCTTTTGTGTCTTTCCACAAAAGGTTCTCTGTTATGCACTTTGCTTTTGCTCAATAAACTCAGCACTGAGAACTTCTCCTTTTTGTCTGACTTGGTCTCATTCTTGGGAAATCTCCAACTTGACTTATTTCACATCCTTTGACTTAATCTTATTTGAGCTTATTTTGTCACTGAACCACAAGATTACACCTTTTTTAAATTTTATTTTGATCCCCCCCAAGCACTGACCGCATGGCCCTTGGGGCTGGGTCAGCACTTCTTTTATTTTTAATATTTTTCCTTTATTTTAGGGTGCTGACACGGCCACCCTGCATCTGTTGCAGAGGAAACAAATATTTTAAATGAACAAACTGACTTTGGGGGGAGGAAAAAGACACTGTGAATACTACCCAAAAGGGGTTTTAAAATGATGAAAGTACTTCACATTATAGGTTAGCTCCAGTCTCCTAACATGAATTCCACTTTGAAAGATTGAACATCTCCCTGGAGTCTGAAGCACTTAAATAATTTAGGTTAAATTTAAATTTTGCTACACTTTACAAGCCCAGAACCACAGCCACATCTTCACCGGAAAGCTTATTAAAAATTGAAATGCTCCAATATTTCTAAATCTTGTAGAAGCCTGGTAGCTTCCAAATGAAAGTGCTAATAAAAAAACAGTACTGAAATTTAAATCAGAGCAACGCCAAATGATTTAAAAATATTGAAGCTTTTTCATTTTCATGATGTCTCCTTGAAAAATTGAGATGAGACACTTCTTCACAAAGGTACACAAACAATAACAAAGAAAATGGTCCAAACAATCAAAATGTTTGCATTTTCTCAAAAAGCTATACAGTAATGCCATGAATTACAAATGCCTAGAACAATGAAAAACTTGAATTGTGAAAGGAAATTGGCTGAATTATAAAAAGGTGGGGTTTTTTAAATAACAAAAAATTAATTAATAGTTATTCAAGGCATTCATACAGGAAGCCTACCCCAACCAAGCAAAGCAGGGGAAGGGCTTCCCTCTTTTTCTGAGATGGTGGAAAAGAGCCTTAGTCAACTGGTAGCAGAGCTTTCAAAATCACCAAGCTGTCAGCTGTGATCTTTGACAACTCAGCAACAATAGGGCTTTCTCCTTCAGTGGGCAGATGTCAGCCAGGAGAGGATTGGGCAGGTGGTGAAGTTCTCACCCACCCAATCCTCCCCTGGCTGAGAAAGGAGCAGCCAAGATTGGGGCAGTCAGATCTCAGCCAGGGTGGTGGTGGTGTAGTCACCACCTGCACAATCCTCCCCAGCTGATATCCGCCAGCTAAAGGAAAAAGCCCTACAACTGCCAAGCTGTCAAAATCAAAGCTGACAGTCGGGTGATTTTTGAAAGCTTTGCTGCCATTTACTGAGGGGTTTCCAACCAATCCAGCAAAGGGAGGGGAGCTCTTCCCCTGCTTTGCTGTGTTGGGGCAGGGTACCCATAGGAATGCATTGGAAGCCTATTGTTATCTGTTCCCTTTGGAATGGATTAATCAGTTTTCAATGCATGCCTATGAGAAACCACATTTTGAATTATCAAAATCTTAAATTATGAATGATCTGTTGGTACAGACTAATTTCGTAATTCAAGGCATCACTGTATAAGGAAACAATTTTCTGAGTGAATCCTGAGCGATAGGTGCATTGTACCAGCTTTAGAAAAACAAGTTTTGTGGTGCAAAAGAGAGTAGCAAAAGCTTTCATCAACGAGAATTCATCAGATGCAAGATGTACTAGATAGAGATATATTGTTATTATAGACAAGAGGGGAGGGGCAGGGACTTCAAACCATTGAGATGAAGGGAGAAAAACAACCTGCAGAATGACCTTGAATATTCACTTTTAAGGACAGAGAATAACAAAAGTTAGAGCTGGCAACAAAAATTTGACTTAGTAATACTGAACTAAATGCAATCAATACTGAGACATTCACTTAATTCAACCCCACATGGACATTGGTGTTGGATGAGTGAAAGTTTTGTTTCATTTGGAAACTCTACAGAGCGTTTCCTACTTAGCTGATCTTGACATCACATGATATTTCTGTAGTGGATAACATGTTTGCTATCTCTGCAGTTCCCTTGGAAGATCCAGCTGTTGCAAAACAATACATCTGGCAATGCATTTGGCAGAGATATCCATGGGGGAATCATGACAAATATGGTTTGTGTCTTTCAAATGAAATCAACTTAGATCTTTACAGTAGTATGCATGTTTTTGCTTTGAGCATATGGCTGTCCCCCCACTTGATCTCTGAATAATTCTACTAACTCTCTGAGAACATCTGGATGCTTTAAGATATTCTGAAATCCTCAGGTTTATCCTAATATATGAAATTTGCTTTCTTCTCTAACAAATGAAACACCTTTGGTCACCATGCAGTGTTATGGTAAGCTGAAATTCATAACCAAAAGGAAATTGTACATGGCATTGAGAATGAGGCAACAAAAATTGGAAGCCTATTTCATGGAGGAAGTGGAGGACATATTGTAGCGCAGCAATAACTTCACTTCTGGAATTTGATGACTCATTAATGACTGCTACAGGACTTGCAGGGAAGGAGTTGTGGCATTTTTTTCTGTTGCAATGAATAGTTCATGGGAATTGTCTGTACTGATTGGTGGGTTTGTAGAACAATGAGAGTCTGGGGAGTGGCCTGAAGGGATTTAAGGCTCTGCCCAGCACTGATTTAGAGCTAGGGACTCTATCAGTCTGAGAGATAGAGACCAGATAGGGATAGATAGGGACCTACACTTACTGGAGAAAGAATAATAGAATCATAGAATCATATAGTTGGAAGAGACCTCAAGGGCCAACAGATTTCCAACAGATGGCCATCCAGCCTCTGCCTAAAAACCTCCAACGAAGGAGACTCTACCACCCTCCGTAGTAGCATATTCCACTGCTGAACAGCTCTAATTGTCATGAAGTTCTTAATGTTCAAATGGAATCTCTTTTCCTGTAGTTTGAAACCATTGCCCTGAGTCCTAGGCTCTGAAGCCATAGGAAACAAACCTGATCCCTCTTCAATATGACATCCTTTCAAATATTTAAACATAGCTATCATATCCCCCCTCAGCCTTCTTTTAGAGAGGCTAAACATTCCCAATTCCCTAAGCCGTTCCTCATAAGATATTTCCTCCAGACCCTCAACCATCCTGGTCGCCCTCCTCTGTACCCGCTCGAGGTTGTCAACATCCTTTTAAAATTCTCCAGGTGAGGTCTGACCAGAGCAGAATAGAGTACTATCACCTCCCTTGATCTAGACACTATGCTTCTGTTGATGCAACCAAGAATCACATTGGCATGCCTGGCCGCTGCATCACACTGCTGACTCATGTTCAATTTGTGGTCTACGAAGACTCCCAGATCCCTTTCACAGGTACTATTCTCCAGTCAAGTGTCCCCCATCCTATATCTGTGCAATTCATTCTTTTTACCTAGATGTAGCACCCTACATTTCCCTCTGTTGAAATCCATTCTATTAGCTTTGGCCCAGCACTCTAATCTCTCAAGGTCCTTTTGGATTTTCATCCTATCCTTAGTCTAGGGAATTAGCAACCCTCCCCAGTTTGGTATCATCTGTAAATTTAATCAGCATACTGTCTATTCCTGCCTCCAAGTCATTAGTAAAGATATTGAACAGCACTGGACCCAGAACAGAACCCTGGGGCACCCCACTGGTCACATCTCTCCAAGCTGAAGAGAGGCCATTTATTATCACTCTTTGGGTGCAATCAGTCAAGCTATTACAAGTCCACCTAACAGTAGCACTATCTATCCCACTTTCTACTAACTTCTTAGCAAGAATACCATGAGGAGAAGAGCGAGAAAGAGGAGATAGGACTTTTAGAATTTCTGTGAGGAAAATTAAGTGTCTGTACCTACAACTGAAAAATCCTGTTGGAAATGCCATCGGTTAGGACACTTGAGTTTGCAATGTGAAGAAAAAAGTCTAAAGTGCCAAACACAGTCCCTCAGAAGAAGGCTTTTTGCATTTAGCAGGCAAAAATGGAAGCACTAGGCCAGCTGCCAAGGCAATAGAAACTGAAACTGAGGCAGTGACTAGGCCACAGCTTGTGGAGGTGCCTGTAGTCCAATGTTTCCGGATTAAGCAGGACAATTTATTGCTTAAAAATTCTGGATAAAACATATTTGTGAATGGGAAGAGATACCTGGGACTCAGAGATACAGGATCTCAGGTTTCAATTGTTCACTCAAACATCATACCTGCAGAAAACAAAACAGCAGGGAAAACTATACATTTGAAGGAAATTGCTAAAGAAGCAATGAAACAAAGTGGCTGAAATGTATATTAGATATAGAACCTGGTCTGGAAAGTGGCAGGTAGACATTTCTGAGGAGATTCCAGAAGCTGTGTTAATTGGTTGGGATCTTATAGAGCATATCAGCAGTGATTTTCTACTTAGACCCTCGGGCGGGGGGGCAGAAATAACCTGCTGCAGTAGAAGTTGATACTGTAACCAGTGGAAGCGTGGCAGATGAGTTTTCCTTAGAGACTTCAGTGGATGCAGGAACAGAAACTAATTTAGTGCTAGTTAGAATCTTACACAGTGCTAGCTTTGCACAGGAGCAAAGGGAGGGGGAAGATAGTCTTGTGAAGTGAACATATGAAATGAACATAAGAATATAAGAACAGCCATGCTGGTTCAGGCCAAAGAGCCATCTAGTACAGCTTCCTCTATCTCACAGTGGCCCTATCAAATGGATCTGGGAGTGCATGAGACTAGATACTTGTCGCCTGATACCACTCCCCTGCATCTGGCCCTTGAAGTATCCTGGTTTTAAGCCTGGAGATTACACATCTCCATCATGGTTTGTAACCTGTGATGAACTTTTCCTCCAGGAATCTGTCCAATCCCCTTTGGAAGGCATCCAGGCCAGATGCCATCACCACCTCCCGTGGCAGGGTTCCACAGACTAACAACACACTGGGTAAAAAAACAGTTATTTTGTCTGTTCTCACTCTCCCAACCCTCAATTTGAGTGGATGTCCCCTAGTTCTGGTATTTTGTGAGAGGCAGAAGAATGTCCCCTATCCACTTAACTCATGCCATGTTTTATTTGGTACATCTTAATCATATTCCCCCTCAGGCACGTTTTTTCCAGACTAAAGAGCCCCAAATGTTCTAGCCTTTCCTCATAAAGGAGATCCTGCAGCCCAGTAATCATTTTAGTTGCTCTCTTCTGCACCTTTTCCAGTTCCACTATGTCTTTTTTTCAGATGTGGTGACCAGAATTGTACACAATACTCCAGGTGCGGCCTCTCTATCATATTGTATAATGGCATTATAATGTTGGCTGTTTTATTTTCAATCTCCTTTTTGATAATCCCTGGCATGGAATTGGCTTTCTTCACCACTGCCACACACTGGGTGGACACCCTCATTGAGCTGTCCACCAGCACATCAAGATCTCTTTCCTGATTCATCACAGATAGCTCAGAGCCCATGAGTTGATAAAGTTTTGATTTTTTTGCTCCATTATGCATTAATTTACATTTTCCTACATTGAAACACATTTGCCATTTGGCAGCCCATTTCCCAAGTTTGGAGTGATCCTTCTGGAGCTCTTCACAATCTTCTGTGGTTTTTACAGCACAGAAAAATTTTGTGGTATCTGCAAACTTGGCCACCTCACTGCTTATCCCTGTCTCCAGGTCATTTATGAACAGATTAAAAAGCACTGGTCTCAGGACAGACTCCTGAGGCACACCACTTTTCACCTATCTCCATTGTGAAAATGTCCCATTGACACCCACACTTTGTTTCCTGGATCTCAACCAGTTCCCAATGCATAAGAGGAGCTGCCCTCTTATTCCCTGACTGGGCAGTTTTCTCAGCAGCCTTTGGTGAGGAAATGTGTCAAAAGCCTTCTGAAAATCAAGATAGACAATATCCACCCGTTCACCCAAGTCCACATGCCTGTTGACCTTTTCAAAGAATTCTAAAATGTTTGTCACACAAGACTTATTCTTACAGAAGCCATGCTGATTCCCCCCCCCCAGCAAGGTTTGTTCTTCTATGTGTTTTAAGATTTTCTCTTGGATGAGGCTTTCCACCATCTTCCCTGGGACAGATATAAGGCTAACCGGCCTGTAGTTTTCCGGATCCCACTCCTTCCTATTTTAAAAATTGGTGTGACATCTGCTATCCTTATTCCTCTGGCATTGTGGATGCCATCTGGGCCCAGTGACTTATTGATCTTCAATTTATCAATTAAACCTAAAACATCCTCTCTTTTAACCTGTATTTGATTTAAATCTTTAATCAAAAGGGGCTATTTGGGCAGCGGAATCTGCCCAAATTCTTCTGTCATGAAGACAGATGTGAATAACTCATTTAATTTCTCTGCAATTTCCAAGTCCCTCCTTTCCTCCCTCACCATCCAGATCTACAATGAAGCAACAAGTTCACAGACACCTTTAACTCCTATACAGGGAAACTTTGCCTATACCTTAGAAGGGAAGATGAGATCTCCATAGGCAACTTATAGTCCCTTGAAAATATAGAGAAATGATTGGGACAGAGACATCTGCTGATGCCCTAATAAATTTCATGAGTTGCCTAGGATTGGCTAGAGAAGTAGTCATGAATTTGGGGGCTAGCTTCACATCTAAGCTCATGAAAAGTTGCGGCAAGAATGTGGTAGCATGTACATTACTTTGCCATCTTACCACTCAGAGGTAGTATGTTGGGAAGGTAAAAGAGAACAACAATTTATTCCTGGAGAAATGAATATACACCCTACACTGTCTGAGACACAGAAAAGGAGGTGGGAGGTATACTGCAGAAGTACAAGCAGTCTGTACTAACATCCTTGGTGTAGCAAAGGGAGTGGTACACACAATTAGTACGATGGGGCTAAACCCACTGCATTTACCCCTTTTAGAATCACCGGGAAGATGCACCAGGAAGTGCAGAGAATGATCAAGGTGGGGATAGCAATTAGAGATGGGCACGACTTAGCGGTATTTTCGTTTTCATTTTCGTTTTTCGTTTCCGTTACGTAACAAAACGAAAAACGAAAAACGGCTCAGAACTGGAACGAAAATGGAAACGAAACGACTAATTTTGAGCCAATTTTCGTTTTTCGTTACTGGGAAAGCACTTAATGGAGCTAAATGGAAAGAAACAAAAAAATTTCGTTTTCGTTTTCATTTTTTCGTTTTCGTTACGTAACGAAACGAAAATGAAAAATTTTGAAATTAGCTCACGAAAACGGAAATGAGCCGAAACGGACCCCTAGACGAAAACGAAAACGAAAACGAACAATTTTTCTGAGTCGTGTCCATCTCTAATAGCAATATTCTTTGAGAGTCCCTGGGCATTTCTGATAGTGATGGTGGGCAGTAGTGGCAGATTCAGTATAGACCGGATGGAATCATGGGACGAGTTGTTAGGGACTGTGCTGCAGAATTAGCTGGAGTATTTACAGACATTTTAAATCTATCTTTGTTGCAGTGCTCTGTTTCTACTTGCCTGAAGACATCTGTTATAGTGCCAGTCCCTAAGCAGTCAGTAGTGGCATCTCTCAATGACTATAGACCAATAGCTTTAACATCTGTTATTATGAAGTGTTTTGAGATATTGGTGCTAGATTATATTAAGGCTAGACTTCCATCTACTCTGGACCCGTTTCAGTTTGCATACAGGAGTAACAGATCCACTGATGATGCTATATCCATTGTTGTCCATACTGTACTGAGCCATTTAGAACAACAGGGAACATATGCAAGGCTGTTATTTGTGGATTATAGCTCTGCTTTTAATACAATTCTACATAATAGTTTGTTTTTCAAAATGGCCAATTTGGGTATACATCAGAAGATTTGTTTGTGGGTAAGGAATTTTCTTGACTGATAGGCCACAGTCAGTAAGGATGGGATCCCACCATTCTTCTACTCTTGTATTAAGTACAGGAGCTCCTCAGGGTTGTGTGCTAAGCCCCTTCCTCTACTCCTTGTACACACATGATTGCACCCCACTGTATAACTCCAACATAATCATCAAATTTGCAGATGATACAACAGTGGTGGGGCTCATTAGTAAGAATGATGAGTCTGCTTATAGGAAAGAAGTACAAGGGTTGACTCAGTGGTGTAAAGAAAACAATCTTATTCTTAACACCAAAAAAACCTAAAGAACTTATAATTGATTTCAGGAGGAAGAAAGATGTACATTTACCATTGTACATAAATGGTGAGGAGGTGGAGAGGGTTGGTAGCTTTAAATATCTGGGCACTTACATCTCATAGGACCTCTCATGGACTGCAAACACCTATATGGTTGTGAAGAAGGCACAGAAGAGGCTGTATTTCCTGAGAATGCTCAGGAAGATGAATTTATCTCAGCATCTACTTCTGTCTTACTATCACAGCACCATTGAGAGTGTCCTAACTTACGGCATGCTATCATGCTATGGGAGCAGCTCTGTAGCGGACAAAAAAGCTCTACAGAGAATAATTAAAATTGCCCAGAATGTTACCGGGCTCCAGCTACCAACCCTGGATGACATCTTCACATCTCGCTGTTTGAGGAAGTCACACAACATTCTGAGGGACTCTACTCATCCCGCTCACAATTTCTTTGAACTGTTGCCTTCTGGCAGAAGATACAGAACAATTAAAACTCGGACCACACATCTTCTGAACAGTTTTTATCCCAGAGCTATAATTGCACTTAATAATGAACTCAAGGACCACCAGCAGTGAGCACTTGGACAGGATTACCTAGCCTATTGTGCAGATGCTTGTGTTTTTAGGGGGAGTGGTGGTGGGTGGGGGAGTGTTCAGGGATTTTTATGTGTGTGTATTTGTGAGACAGCTGAAAGCAGCTGGGAGAGTGGTCAGCCTCTCGAGGCAGCAAGGCAATTAGAAAGAAATGTAACACCTGTCTGGGGGGAGGAGAGAGCTCTGGCGGGCCTAGAGATAAGGGGAAAAAACATCAGCGTGGAGGAAGAGGAGGGAGAGACGGATGTTTGGGAGGATGCGATGGAATCCCTGGAGGAAGCCTGGCCGGTCGGACAACCCGGAGGAGGTGAGCACTAAAGGCCGGGGATAAGAAGTAAGGGATAAAGTCTCCTCTGTGCAGCCCACGAGCAGAGTGAAGGAAGCAAGCTCATGGGCTCAGCCCCTCCCTGAAGCAGCCCAACGTTGGAGAACTAAGAATAAAAGGAGACAACGCAGGCCGGCCTGGGAAAGACTGTGTTGTTTAACTGACCAGGACATTTGCTGGCTTCTGGAGTGAGGGAGTGAGGTAACTCCCCACTCTATGGGAATTGCACAGGCACAGAGTAAAACCCATAAGGAAAAGTGAGGACTGAGAGGCTGTGTCTTGGGACTTTGGGAGAGACACAAGCTCTTTGTGCCCTAAAGATAAAAGACAACTTAGACAGGTGCTACTACCAGATGGATGGACTTCTGACAGGGCCTGCTCCAAAGAAGAAGAAGCCCTATTAATTCCCAGGGGGGGCAAAGCACCGATGAACTGTGTTGAGGTGTTTTCTGTTTGTGTTGAAATACAGTGGACCTAATAAAAGCCTATCTTGCATCACTTTTAAGCACCTCATTATGGAGGGGGCGGCGGGGGTCGCTCACAGTGTTGAAGGAGTTTTTTTAATGTGTGTGAAAGTGTTTTGAGATTTGGTCTCTGGGTGTCTGAATTTCGTTGTATGTGTATACTGTGTATATATACACAATGACAATAAATTATTATTATTATTACATTCCTCTCCTGGCACAAACTTTTCTAATTGTGGTGTTTACCTGTTGTAATGAATTATTATTTGTACTGATTGGTGGATTTGTAGACCAATGAGAGAATCTGGGGAGTGGCCTGAGGGGATTTAAGGTTCTGCTCAGCACTGGTTTAGAGACAGGCAATCTGATAGAATCTGAGAGAATTTGATAGGGATAGATAGGTAGCTACTCTTACTGGATGAAAGATGTTGCAAAAATGCTGTTCGCCGGTTATCTCCTGGGAGGTCTGGTTTCTACCTGTAAGAAGGGAGGGGAAAGCACCAAGCACACAACAATAACCGGTAATATATATTTTTTATCTTGCAAGATAAGGAGAACATACAGGATTAATATCCAAAGACTATGTCTTGTCGAAGGCTATATTAAATCATTCTTATTTAGGATTTCTATTACATAGATTGTTAATCTTTATCCAAAACAATATGTTTTATGTCCTGCCTACTAACAGGTGTCTTCTAAATATTTTCTAATTATAATTAACCTAGCATTTTCTAATTATAATTAACCTAGCATTTTCTTGTCTGGGGTTAATAATTGTCCAAATTCCTCTCCTTTGTGTAGACATATCACAATTTCTCCAGGTGTCCTCAAGGTTCTATCTGTTCTGTCCTTATCTTTAGATTTTCTCATCTGTTATGCCCTCAGAACAAGTTACATCCCACTGAATCTTTCCACCTCCCAAGGGGGAAGTCTGGTATAACTAACTTGCAGTTTCTAAATATTGTTTCTCTACTGTTAAAGAGACAACCATATTATGATTTTGATTTTATAATATTCTTATAGGATTTACTAAAGAGAGAGAAGAGATTGCACTTTTAGAGTTTGAGGAAAATTAAGTGTCTAGGGTTTGTGAACTTAGGAACTGAGTGTGTATATGTTCTACTTTATTAACAACTAAACTTAAAGGGGTTTGTGCAATATTCTTCTTTTTGTTTGTACTTCAACGTGTTACCCTTAATTATTTTGATTCTACCTTGTAATCAATAAACTTATTTTATTTTTATTCAATGAGAAACAGTGTGAATTTACTTGTGAAGCTAGTTAGTGGCAGTGAAAGAGAAAAATTAGAAGTGATGTTTGTGAATAGCCTGTGAAAGGGCTGGGGGAAACCCCATTAATGCTACAGGAGCAATATTATAAGCTGTTACAGTAAAAACAAAGCATGCCTAAAATGCTCCCTGAAAAACGTAGTAACTGGAAGGTGTGGGAAAGAGTTGAACTCTAACGAATGGCAGCAGTTGGTGATCCCAAATTACTCATAAGGAATTTTCTTAGACAGTTTCTGAGATTTATAAATAGAAAGGAAGATGACCCGACTTACCGGGTCTGCCAATTGTTGCCAGAATAGCACTGGCAAAAACAATGAAAATGGGAGCCACCATGTGGAGGGGGAAGCCAGAATGATCACATCATGTGCAGGGCATAGCCAATGGGTAGACCTCTGTAGAAATACATGATGTGGGTCGATCCAGGCCCCTTGGAGAGTGTGACACACTCACGAGGGGCCAAGCCAGCATTAGGAATATGGAGAGTGTGACACACTCATGAGGGGAAACAGCCAGCAGCAACCCCCTTTAAAACAAGAAGATGGAGCATTCCCAGCCCGCCCACCTTTTATATATAATGGAATACAGTAGCACCATGTTGAGTTTTGTATATAATTGTATTGGTTGAATGTCAAAACTTTAGAGGTGGTTGGAGGTTATACAGGCATTGGGATAGGTCCAAGCAGATAAAGTAGCAGGCAAGAACCTGCACATATGGAAGAACAGCTGATGAGGACACGTCATATGGGAAAGGCCACAGGCTGAATCAGGAGGGAACAGTTAAAAGCCACCAGCAATGATTTATGGCACAGGCCACCAATGAGATCTATGCCCCTTGGAGTCCTACAACTGAAAAAATGGACATGGGATACCAATGGGGTCGAGGCCTCAGGGGATCCTACAACTGGGCAGTAGTGGATGTTCCTAAGGGATTGTGAGGAATGCAGAAACATCAAGGGGCAGGCGGGCTCCTTGATGCACTGGATCTAACCCAATGGCTCAGCCAGAGTACTGCTTGCTGTAATCAATAAAAGTTGTGGCCTATAGATTTCCCAATATAATGGTCATGTCATGTTTTTCCTTTTTACACATTTGGGACCAAAAGGCTCAGTTATAGGCAATAATAATGAATTATTTGTCCCCCACCTCACATACACATTTCCACAAAATCTTTACTGGGGACATTGTGGAAGACACAAAATGGTGGCCACTTTGCCAATGCAGTTGCTGTTGCTTCTACATTCAGTGATAGTGTAAATGGACAGAAAATCTGTTGAGGAAAGAAAAGAACAAAGCTGTGTGATGTGATTGTGTGTGCCATCCCAGAGAAACTGCAAGAAAACCAGAGAACACAGACTTTTATTTAGCTCTTTCCCTCCACTCAGATGAACGAGTTACTGTAGGTTATGAGCAGGGTCTTCACTGAAGTTTAACCACTGTACCAGGAGGATCGATCCCTTGGGTTGATCAAAATAAGTACATTTATTTGAGCACAGTTTCAAGATATTTATAAGTGCTTAAGCATCTTCCCTTTATATGCACGAACATTGCATAATTCATTCTTGACAAGAATTCAGAAATTTAATCAGAAATGTAATAAAAAAAGAGAGAGTCATAGCTATATTCCTAATGCTCCCTTGCTGATATATTATTCATTTGCAGTATAATACCCAATAAATTAAACAATGTCACTTTTAAAAAAACTTCAAACGTATACTGCTTCATTTTATGCTGAATGTCTTTCATAAATTACAGTTGCAAAAACAAAATGCTTCTCAAATAGCAATATATTTGGGCAGAGTTCATCTGGAAATGTTCTGTAGTCTATGGCTACAGTGCTTGAGAGCTTTAACATGGTCTAACAATCAGAGACTTTCAATAGAGACTTTTGCCTAAACTGCCCATAAACTGAGGGGTAAACCTCATCATGGAATAAGATGAGCTTTGAAAAGTTAAAGGGATATATGCCAGAAAAAAGAAATAAACCAGAAAATTTTAAAGGGTAGAAACAGGAATTGGATCCAAGAATCTGTTCTGGAGCCAGTAATGGTCTAAGATTAGACATAAGTAGTGAAATGGCAAATTGTATTCCTTCTTCTCTTTCAGCATAATTAGATGAAAGCGGGGCCATAACCAGCAATTTTGGTACCTGGGACATTTTTGTCTTG
>JAHTLZ010000348.1:123058-137338 GCA_023846285.1 Phrynocephalus versicolor
GGCCAAAGTTCTCCTTGTTGTAAACTAGTCTGAACACATTCAGTCTTGTCAGTAGACATGGGCACGACTTAGCGGAATTCCCGTTTCCGTTTCCGTTCCTCGTTTCCGTTACGGAACGGAAACGGTAATGGGAATTACTCCGCCAGAACTTGAACTCGAACCAACTAAAGAATAATTGGGTCTGATTTGTCGTTGTCGTTCCTGGCATCGCGGCGATCCCGCAATGCCAAGCGGCACAGAAAAAAAGTTTTAAAAATAAATTTAAAAAAACCAATTCCCGGCCAAAAAGCAGGCGAAAATATGCCTGCCTGAATGAGGGCTCAGGGCACCTACCAGAGGGGTGGTTTCTGGGGGGGGGGTCCCTGGCCTCCCCCCTCTCCTCCTGTCCCTCCTGGGCTGTGCTGGGGGCAGGCATCCTCATCGTCCCACCAAAGTCGCCGCCTCACCGGCTCGCCGCCATTCAAGCGCACAGAAAAAAAAAGTTTTTTAAAGTTAAAAAAACCCCCGATTCCTGGCCCAAAAAGCAGGCGAAAATATGGCTGCCTGAGAGTGCACCTACCAGAGGGGTGGTCTCTGGGGGGGTCCCCGGCCTCCCCCCTCTCCTGTCCTGGGCTGCTCTGGTGGGGGAAATCCTTGTCGTCTCGCAGTCGCTCGCAACAAGCCGGACTCGCCGCTGGCCGCCGCAATTCAAGAGGCACAGAAAAAAAGTTTTAAAACCCCCGATTCCCGGCCCAAAAAGCACGCAAAAAATATGCCTGCCTGAGAGGGCCCTTCCCAGGGGGGGGTTCGGGGGGGGGGGTCCCCGGCCTCCCCCCCTCTCCTGTCCTGGGCTGCTCTGGTGGGGACTCGCAAGCAACAAGCCGGACTCGCCATGCCATGCGGTGCGGGCGGGGTATCGAAAATGGGGCGGTGACCGCAATATTTTTTTTGAAATCGTGGAGTGGTCCAAAAACACACAAGCACCACACAGAAACATGCAAAAATTGCTATTTTAAAACTGCCAGAATTTTTACAGTAGCAGTGGGTTTTTCTTGCAACAAAATGTCTCCTCTTTCCTCTCTCCATTGATTTTATTTTATTTTATTTTATTTTATTTTATTTTACACCTGCGCAATGATGGGCTGGCCATGTGGCCATGGGAGTGGACCATGCAAATTTTTGGAGCCATTCCACCAATCGCATGGCCACTTGGCCACTGAGAGTTCTGGGATGTGCCAAAAAACCCACTAACCCTGCCCTAGCCCTAACCCTAACCCTAGCCCTTACCCATATGCCACACTGGGCCACAGTACACTGTCCTCTTAGTGGGTCAGAGAAGCACCCAGAGGTGCACCCCACTACCCCACCCTAACCTCACCAGTAACTAGCCTAACCCTAGCCCTTGCGCTAGCCTTGTCCCCTAAGCCAGATCTGTACTTGCATTGCACTACTATGCAAGTACGCTTCCCTTCTTGGTGAGACACAGCGGATGCAGAGAGTCTGCAAGTTCGTCACTTGTGGCTCTGGCTGACTCCTGCAGGCTCGGCTCGGCAGCACGTGTGCCATGCAAACCATGCCCATCGAGGCCTGACTGATGCAGGGAAGGCACCCCAAAAAGAGGGGTGCCTCTGCCAGTCTGCTGTGTCTGCAACTTGGTATGCATATCCATATGGCTATGCATGCCCTTTTGCAGCAGGTGAGGAGAGGAGGCCCCCATGCCATGGGGGGTCTCCAGGAACCTGCTTTCCCTTCCTTCCTAGCGGGTGAGGAGAGGAGGCACCCCCCCAAAAAAAGAGGTGCCTCCAGGAGCCTGCTTCCCTTCATAGCGGGCCAGAGGAGGCACCCACCCCACAGAGGTGCCTCCACGAACCTGCTACCCCCCTAAACCAGTATAACGACAGACAAAAAAACGAAAAACAAAACGACTATTTTTTGCGAAGTTTCACGAAAAACGGAAACGAGACGACACGGGCTGCCTCCGACACACGACAACTCGAAACATCATTTTCTCTAGTCGTGCCCATCTCTACTTGTCAGATATTGGAAGCTAAGCAGGGTCTGGCCTGTTTTGTACATGCATGTGTGGCCACCTGGGAACACCATGGGTCTCCAATAAGAACTAGGAAAGAAGTCTACATCAAATCTCTGGGATGGTGCCACTTGTCAGAGTTGATGTACAGCCCAGGTGAATAAATGGTCTCACTTAATATAAGGTTGGTTCCTAAGTTCCCTATAGGTTGAAACGAATAAAAGAGAAATATTTTGGTCTGAAGGCTCATGGCATCATTCTCCTCATGCACAGCCCTCTAAACCATGAAAACATACGAATGAACAGTAAGTATTTATACAATAGTTCAGTCACCAACAATTCTGATGAGGGCAGTTAGTCAGAAAAATTGTGCTTTATTTCTGCTTGAAATCATATTATTTTACAAAGGTCTGCATGATGTCAACTTTCTTCTTGAGGAAAAAAAAAGTACTACACAAGTTTCTTTGAATTCAAGGGATTGATTTCTGAGCCCTGTGCTTTGTGTTAAATCATTTTTATGAACAAGGAGGCAAAAAAGCTGCTAGTCGTTTAGATTAAATCAGATGATTGAAGGCCTTTGGACTTTAAAACTAGTCATGAAATATAGGAATGCCTGTGCTCAATTTGATGAGACTATGCTCACTGCATTCAGAGAGGGTTTTCATTCCTATGCTTCTATTTTTAAAATAAGTACATGTGTGCATGCACGTGCGCACGCGCGTGCACACACACACAGAGAGAGCCCCCATCAAGGGATTTCATTGAAAATAACAGAATAGTGCTGCCATTTTAATTGCCTTCTAGAATTTTCCTTCTATATTGTGTAGAAGTTTCATATAATGCCACAATTTTGAGATCATATGGATAATGTTTCAGTATTTCTGGTTATGTTGAATGGCATGACTATTATTACAAGAAAAGGAAGCTGGAAAGATTCATTCACTCATATAGTTTGATAATATACACATATGTGAATTATGCACATCTATGCCAAAATCATTTTGTGGTGGTGCAGTAAACATTGCTTGCATTGAAGTACTACTATCTACTACCCCCTGTAGCCACACCCACCCCTTTTGATAAGAAAGCTTATATGACCCTACAGTAGGACCCCTGTACCCACTGATTCATTTTCCACTGATTCAGTTATCCATGGTTGGCAGAGGGAAAAAAATTAAATGATTAAGCGGCCTCAAAGCAAGCTATTGTCACAAACAGCAGCTGTAAAGCAAGCTATTGTGACAAATAATATCTGTAAAGCAAGCTACTGTCACAAACAGCAGCCATAAAGCAAGCTACTGTCTCGAAACAGCAGTCATAAAGCAAGCTACTGTCAGGAAACAGCAGTTTAGGGGTTGGGTGGGCAGGTGTTCTCTCTTATCCACGGTTTTCCTTATCCACGAGAAGGCCTGGAACCAATCCCCAGCGGATACTGGGGTTCTACTGTATTTTGCTTCATACCTTTTCCTTCATGTTGCTGCACAAATAAGGTGAAAAGGGTCACTGTTGTGTTTCAAACTATCTACATAACTCTGTAGTGTTTGTATTGGAAACCTTATTGGAAGATCCGAATTAGCAAGTATGTTTAATTCTGGAGCCAGGCACCACAAGATGTTTATAATCTGGGATTTAGCATGGAAGGCCAAAATCCTGTTGTGTCCTTGCCCTGATGAAGGGAAATGGGGCACATTGCTCCAAACAAGTCCCCAGTCAGATTTCACATCAGCAAAATGTTTGTAATTAATCAGTTCCCACTGAGGTTACATTTGTGCACCAGCTGACTGGCTTGGAACACAATCCAGAATCCATGCAGGGACTGGATAATTAGTGTCTATTTACTAAAGTGAGTAATGCTATTTCCTTTCTGTCAGTGTAATTAAGCAACAGGATTTTGAACACTTGGTTCTTGCAAATGCCATGGAAGTTGTAAGGCCACAATCTTGTTCAGCTTTCTGTGGTTGTAATTACAATGCAAACTAATGCAATTGTGGCTTTGAATCAGATTAGAAGTCTTATTAGGAAATCTTCATAGTTAAACCCTGTTAATTTCTCACACACTGGAACTACCTGTTCTGATAAACTGAAAAAAAATACCCACACCTGTATTTACAAGCAGATTCAATGCCACTCATAATACACAACCAAATTGTACTGCTTTTTTCTTCATTTTGATGCACCATGAATGGCTGTGCATACTGTCACCAGTGCTGGATTAACCATTTAACACAATAAGCACATGCTTAGGGGCATCAAGGGGAGAGGGGACACCATAGAAATTTTCCACAGCCGAATTTACCATGATCCATGGGCCATATGGTGCAATATTGCAAATGATCCACAAAAAGAGGGCCCCACATTAAATGAAAAAAATTGCATATAGATATATACAATAATAGCAAGAACATTCAGAGAGTGTAGAACACCAAAGGTTATGAAACCAAAGGGGAAATAAATCCCCCCCCCCACATAAATGAAAGCAGGGCAAACTTTCTGTGTTGTCCACTGAGAATGAGACTGTGAAGGGAGGCTCGTAGCTTACCCAGTGTCTAGCATGGCAATAGGCAACAACACTTGTGCTAGCGTTGTAAGTTTGTGTAAGGATCTGGCCTACATGGCCCTGGTAACTGTAGGATCAGGGCCAGACAGACCCAGGAATAGTCTGGTGTTTGTAGGCTCAGGCCCTGGCCTGAGCAGTGTCAAGCCCTGCACACAAAGCACACACACAGACAGAGTTCAGTTCATTGCCAAAGTCTTTAGTAGAGAGTCAAGCAAGTGCCAGATGAATAACAGAATCTAACTCACAGCAATTACCAGTTCAAGTCAAAACCAGAATATCTCATAGAAAGCAGATGCCAAGCCAAAGGGAACAGATCAAGCTGTTGTCCAGGAAACCAGTCCAAAGTCAGAAAACAGAGTCCAGGAATGTGATTGCAAGTTCAAGTGACGCGCTCCCACAGAGAGCTCAAGGTGGGCTTGCCAGCTTTATCCCAAAACAGGGAACACACCCTTACTTCTGGAAAGGCTTCTGCTAGTACTCAGGGCTTGCCGACCTGATTCTCCACCTAGCATCAAAGACTCTTCCAGCAGCTCTTCACCATTTAACCCCTCAGAGTCAGGTTCTGTGGCAGGCAGGGTCCTGGCACTATCCCCCTCCCCATGGTCCCCCTCTTCTGATGGGCCAGGCCTATCAGGGTAACTGTCATGGAATTGTTGAACCAATTCAGGAGCATGCAAGTTGGACGCAGGTTCCCACGACCAATCTTCAGGTCCATAACCTTCCCAGTCTACCAAATATTGCAATCCTCCATGGTGTATTCAAGAATCTAAGATTTGACGGACTTCATATTCTTCTTCTCCTTCTACTAAAATCAGTGGAGGAGGTTCAGGAGTTGGTTGTCAGTTGGGGTCAGGGTCTGCAGCTGGAACCAAGAGGGATCTGTGGAATACTGGATGAATAAGAAGGGAATCATGTAATTGCAAATGAAAAGCAACTGGATTGATTTGTTCTAAAATGGGATAAAGACTGATGAACCGAGGATCTAGTTTTCGGGATCTTCCAGGATGTCTCAGGTACCGAGTAGAAAGCCAAACTTGCATGCCTGGAGTTAACTGTGGCCCTTCTTGTCTTTTCTTGTCCACTGCTTTCTTATATACTTCCTTAGCATGGTCAATTTGCTCTCACAATAATTCCTGAATCCCATGAATTTCCTGAATATATGCATCCGCAGCCGGCACAGAGGTAGAAGGAAGGGTAGCTGGAAAATAGCGAGGATGATAACCATAATTAGCCATGAATGGGGTCTGGCGAGTGGAAGAATGCACAGCATTGTTATATGCAAATTCCGCTAAAGGTAACAAATCTGCCCAGTTATCTTGTTGGTAGCATGTATAACAGCGTAAATATTGTTCTAAGGTGGCATTAGTGTGCTTAGTCTGACCATCTGACTAGGGGTGGTAAGCTAATGACAGGTGAACTTGTGTTCCTAGTGCCTTATGCATTGCTTGCCAAAAGCGGGATGTGAATTGTGGACCATGATCTGAAATGAGGTGTGCAGGTAAACTGTGAAGTCTGAAGAGGTGTTGCAAGTAGTGATGAGCTGTTTCTGATGTGGTAGGGGATTTAGGGCAAGGAATGAAGTGGGCCATTGTGGTGAATAAATCCACGAAGACCAGGATACAGGTAAACCCTTTTGAGCGAGGAAGATCCATGATGAAATCTAAGGAAACAGGATTCCAGGGACCAGAGGGTGTTGGCAAAGGATGCAACAGACCTGAGGGTTTGGTTACAACATCCTTTGCCCGTCGACAAACTTCACAGGAACCCACGTATTGGGCAAAATCAGCACGGACCTGTGGCCACCAGAACTCCCTTGTGAGAAGATGCAGGGTTTTGTAAAGTCGGAAATGTCCAGCAGGTAAAGAGTCATGTGAAAGATGCAACACCTGGTTACGAAGAGGGCCAGCAGGAACTTATAACCGCCCTCGATGTAATAATAACCCTTGCTGTGCAGAAAGCTCTCCATGATTTCCGTTCTGGAGTTCCTGAAGATGTTGCTGAGTCCATGAATCGCGAGCTTGAGATTCACGGATTTCTTCTGCCAAGCTGAGACATGGATTCGTGGCTGCAAACACAGAGGGAGGCAAGATGGGCACCACTAATGTCTCTTTCACAGGCGCTGCATACTCAGGTTTTCTGGATAATGCATCAGTTTTTTTATTCTGGGCCTCAGGAATGTACTTGATCTGGAAATCGAACCGGGAAAAGAATAATGACCACCGGATTTGTCGCTGAGTCAATCGCCGGGCTGTTTGTAGATGTTCAAGGTTTTGATGATCAGTCAATACTTGAACAGGGTGTCGAGCTCCCTCGAGGTAATGCCTCCATACATCAAAAGCTGTCTTGATGGCCAGCAGTTCACGCTCCCAGATAGTATAATTCTTCTCTGCAGGTTTTAACTGCCGAGAGTAATAGGCACAGGGACGCGGGGTTTGGGAGGGATCATCCTGTTGAGATAGCACTGCTCCCAGAGCAACGCTAGATGCGTCAGCCTCCACTATGAAGGGTAATTGTGGATCAGGATAACGGAGCAAAGGTTCTGAGGTAAAGCGGGTTTTCAAAGTAGAGAAAGCCTCTTCTGCTTCTGGAGTCCACCGGAAAGGCTCTTTGGGCCGAAGGAGATGGTTCAAAGGTGCAGCAATGTCAGCGTAGGCAGGAATAAACTGGTGATAGTAGTTGGCAAAACTGAGGAACCGTTGCAAATCCTTGTGGTTTTGTAGTTGCCGCCAGGATAACACAGCCTCTACTTTCTTGGGGTCCATGCAGATTCCCTGGGGAGAAATAATATGCCCTAGGAATTCACCTTCCTTAATGTCAAACTCGCATTTTTCCAGCTTAGCAAATAGTCCGTTTTCTCGGAGACACTGAAATACCTGACGAACATCTTGAACATGCTGAGCTGGATCAGCGGAATAAATCAGGATATCATCTAAATAAATGACCACACAATGATCTAGTAGATCATGGAAAATGTCATTCATCATCCGCTGGAATACACTGGGTGTGTTTGTCAGTCCAAAAGGCATTACCAAATGTTCATATTGGCCGTACTGGGTCCAAAACGTGGTTTTCCACTCATCTCCTTTATGGATATGCACCAAATTATACGCCCCGCGAAGGTCCAGCTTGGTACAACACTTTGCCCCTTTTAACCAATCCAAAAGCTCAGAGATTAGGGGTAAAGGGTACCGGTCCCGAATAGTGATCTTGTTTAATGCCCAGTAATCATTACAAGGATGAAGCTCCCCTCCCTTCTTTTTTACAAAGATCACCAATGTGGACAATGGCAATTTGGAAGGGCGTATAAACCCACGTTGAAGGTTCTTGTCTAGGAAAGCCCTCAGAGCTTCTAATTCAGGTTCGGACATAGGATACAATCGTCCCACACGGAGGGGTGCCCCAGGTATCAGATCAATGGCACAGTCATAGGGCCGATGCAGAGGTAACTTGTCAGCCCCCTTTTCCTCAAATACATCCACAAAGTCTTGGTATGCTTGGGGCAAGACAGGGTCAGATGTAGCATGGGCAGCTGCCAGGATGGTAGAAGAATTTTTCTTTGAGCAAGGAACCTTGAAGTACAATTCCCCTTGCAACCAATCCACCAATGGGTTATGAGCTCATAACCAGGATAGTCCCAAGACAAGGGGAAACCAGGGCATCCGGGTTACATTAAAGCAGATCTGCTCATTGTGGTCCATTAGCTGAAGGGTAAGTGGACAGGTTTCCTGAGCTATCGGCCCAGAATGAAGTAACCGACCCTCAATGAATTCTACCAGCAAAGGAATTTCCTTGTCCTGTAATGGAATCCGATGGTGCCGCACAAACCCAGCATCCACAAAGCAGTGAGCTGCCCCAGAGTCTACCATAGCATACACTGGTACTTTCTGGCCATCAGGAAGCCCTAGAGTTACAGGTACCAGGAAAGGTCCTTGGGGCATGATTATATTGTCTGGGAACCCTTTGGTATGCTCCATTCCTGTGGGTTCCTTCAAGGATAGAGCTGCCCTTTTACTGCTGAAGAGCTAGTAGCACTTACTGAGGAGCGCTTCAAAGGGCAAGTGGAAGCAAAATCTCCTCCTCCTCCACAGTACAGGCAGAGACTATGACAGCGTTGTCCTGCCTTTTCCTCTGGGGTGAGGTGTGGTTGAGCAGCTCCCAGTTGCATAGGTTCTGGATCCATTCTGCGGGCTTCACCAGATTGCAGATTAGGCACAGCTTGCAGAGGTTGCTGGTTGTACTTGCCTTGGGAGAGGTGACGGATTTTCAGGCGACCATCTATCCTGAGACACAGGGTATTTATTATTATTTATTTATTGCATTTGTATCCCACCCATCTTCCCGAAGGAACTCTGGGCGGCTTACAGAGTAGCGACAAAGCGCAATATTCAGAATACAATATAACATAATACAAGCAGAATAAAACAATAGAGCAATAAAACAGTTATAGACAGTTTTAAAAACACAACGCACATAAGCGCCCTAGCATCGCCATCTAGGGGGAGCCAAATTACTTAAGAACAAGTATTGATGGTGGCAAAAAAAGTAGATTAATACTCGCCAAAGGCCTCGCGAAAGAGAAGCGTTTTCAAGGCTTTGCGAAAGGCCAGCAGGGACTCTGCAGATCGCACATCACTCAGAAGGGTGTTCCAAAATGAGGGGTCCGCCACCGAGAAGGCCCAGTTACATGTGAGCATCTTCCGGGCCTCTCGAGGGGTGGCGACCCGGAGCGAGTGCGCTCACGACTGCCGAACAGGTCGGGCCGAGGTTGATCGCTAGATGATACGCTCTGACAGGTAGTCCGGGCCCAAGCCATGGAGAGTTTTATAAACTAAAACCAGGACCTTGAATCTAATCCGGGATGCAACGGGCAACCAATGCAGGCGGGCCAGGACTGGGGTTATGTGGTTGTAACGACGCACACCCGCCACCAGCCTGGCAGCCACATTTTGTACCCGCTGCAAACGCCGGAGGAGAGTCAAGGGCAACCCCATGTAGAGGGTGTTGCAGTAGTCCAGCCTCGAGATCACCAGTGCTTGGACCACAGTTCTCAGAGAGTCACCATCCAGGTACGGGTGGATCTGGGCAATCTGGCGAAGATGGTAATACGCTGTTCTGGTCACGGCCGCCACCTGGGCTTCCAAGGTAAGCGCCAGATCCAGAACCACACCCAGATTCCACACCCTCTCTGCGAGTTGTAGGGAAACTCCATCCAGACAGGGAAGGGGGCCTCCGTACCCAGATGGCGAGTTCCCAAAAAACATAACCTCCGTCTTCTCAGGGTTGAGCTTGAGCCTGTTCGCCCTGGTCCATGTCAATATGGCATCCAGGCACCCATCAAGAGTTCGAACAGCTTCCACTGAAGAGGTGGAAAAGGAGAGATAGAGCTGCATGTCATCAGCATACTGGTGACAGCAGACTCCAAATCTCCTAATGACCCCAGCCAGCGGCCTTACATAGATGTTAAACAGCAGAGACAACCCCTGTGGAACCCCACAAGGGAGGAACCACGGGGCCGACAACTCCCCCCCATGCTGGACATACTGGGGACGGCCCTCCAAGAAGGAACGGAGCCAACTGCGAGCAGTGCCTCCGATTCCCACCTCAGAGAGCCGATCCAGTAGGATACCATGGTCGACGGTATCAAAGGCCGCTGACAAATCCAGGAAAACCAACAGGGTAGAGCAACCCCTGTCGGCCACCCGGATTAGGTCATCTTGCAGCGCGACCAAAGCTGTTTCGGTCCCCCGGTAGGGCCTGAACCCGGATTGGCATGGGTCAAGGCACTGCTGCTCCTCCAGGTATGACTGCAGCCAGACCGCAGCCACCCTCTCGATGACCTTGCCCATGAACGGAACATTAGCAATCGGGCGGTAATGTGCCAATGCACCCGATGCTAGGCAAGGGTTTTTAAGAATGGTCTTGACCACCATCTCCTTCAGATGAGAGGGAAAGACCCCCTCACTGAAGGAGGCGGTGGCGATGGTAGAAGCCCATTCGGCCATACTCCCACCGGCAGCTTTTATCAGTCAAGCAGGGTAAGGATTGAAGGGGGTGGACGCGGGCCGAAAGTGGGCCATGGACCTGGAGGCCTCAGCAGGGGTAACAGGCCCCAGCTCATCCATCCGAGGAGAGTGAGGTGGCCCAGCAACTGGGGATGGTGGGGTGGGGCTAATGCAACTGGAATCGAAGCTGGCCTGGATGGCCTCTATTTTGGATCAAAATAGACTGCAAAATGCTCACTACTGAAATCAGTAGGAGGAGGCCTAGCCAGACCAGGATTGGTGAAGTCCCAAACCACCCGGAAGAGCTCTGCCTGGCGGTTCGAGGCCTCATCAATTCTCAGGGAGAAATAAGATGACCTAGCCTCCCTGATCGCTCGGGAATAGCGCCTGGTCTGGATCACAACAGCAGTCTTATTAATAGCCATCCGACTTCTTCTCCAGCTGCTCTCTAGCCTTCTCCGTTCCTGCTTCATCACTCTCAGCTCCACCATAAACCACGGCGAAGATCGAGCTCTGCTGCGGAGAAGGCTCTTGTGGGCGATCCGGTCGATGGTGCGAGCAGCTGTTTCAAACTATTGGTTAGCCGCAACCTCAGCCGGAGCGTCAGTCAGGCCACCAGGGAGCTCCCCAAAGGCTTCCCGGAACCGAACTGGATCCATGAGCCTTCGGGGGCGGGCCAAAACAGGAGGCCGAGGGTCCCCGTGGGGTGGGCTGCAATCGACAGGGAGAAAGAAATCAGGTGATGGTCTGACCATGACACAGGTAGGGAAACAATGTCCCCCACCTCCAGACTGGAATCCCCCGACATGGAGGAAAATATCAAGTCTAGGGTGTGGCCTGACCTGTGAGTGGGGCATAGAATATGCTAGGACAGACCCATGGAAGCCATGGATTCCATGAAGTCCAGAGCTGCACCAGAGAGCCCATCACCGACATGCACATTGAAGTCACCCACGACCAACAGGTGCGGGGACTTCAGGAGTTCAGCGGCAATGAACTCTGAGAGCTCTGGGAGGGATTGGGCTGGGTTGCGGGGAGCACGGTAACCCAGTACAATGCCAAATCTGTCCTGCTGTCCCACTAACAGATGAAGGCATTCTAAACCTTGACTTACCAATGTCGAGGCCCTGCAAACATAAAGAGAGTCCCTGTAAATGATGGCAGCCCCCCACCCCTTTGACCCTCCAACCTTCCCACACCTTGAACCAGGTACCCGGGCGGGCACAGCAGGGAGAGCAAAGCCCCCCCTCCGCACCCACCCAGGTCTCGGTAATACAAGCCAGGTCAGCCCTCCCATCAAGGATGGAATCATAGATTATGGGGGTCTTATTGTGGACTGACCTGGCGTTCATAAGAAGGCAAGAAAGGTTGGAGGCGCTGGTGGGATGACTCCTGGACACGTGGCAGTGAGCCGGGGGGTCAGAACGGGGGACAGGCACAAGACACCTGACCCTAGTTCTTCTGATCTGACTTACCCCTCGACTCGGAGCATATCGTCCATGGCCTAGCACTGTCGGTATATGAGTCCCTGCTAACATGGCGAGTAAAAAAAAAAAAGCAGATGAAGATAAAAATAATATATAACAACAGACAGTAAGTGGCAAAAAAAATACAATATAGTGTGGGAATACAATAATGAGTTCCTGTAATGTGTCTGGTTGCTCCACCCTAGAGAGTTCATCAAGCACCTCATCTGCCAATCGTTCCATATACTGGGACATCAGTGCCGGTTCATTCCACTGAAAATCCTGTGATATCAAATGGAATGCAGTGGTGTAGTCAAACACTGAATCTTTGCCCTGTTTCAGAGCTCTGAGTCTCCTGTTGGCAGTAGCAGCCTGCACGGGGTTCTGAAAAGCTGAAGAAATGTTATTCAGGAAAGTAGAGGTGAGGCACTGAGGAGTAAGGGAGTAGCCCATTTGGCTGCCTGTCCTTGCAGCAGACTGATGATAAAGCAGACCTTAGACTTCTCAGTAGGAAATTCTTGAGCACGCACCTCAATAAACAGCTTGCATTGGGCCAGGAATGTGGGGAATTCCTCTAACCTGCCTGCAAACCGGTCAGGAGGCAGCAAAGGGCAATGGGGCTGCAACTCAGCCGGTGCTGGAGCTTGCTGCAATTGAGCAATCGCCTGAGACAAAAACAGCACTTGGTTTTGCAAAGCTGCCAGCTGTGTCATCCCCACAGCCCCCTCCTCTTCCATTCTGCTTGAAGAAGTGGGTGGGAGCAAACTGTCAAGCCCCGCACACAAAGCACACACAGAGACAGAGTTCAGTTTGTTGCCAAAGTCTTTAGTGGAGAGTCAAGCAAGTTCAAGTTCTTTGCTAACAATCAAGTGCCAGATGAATAACAGAATCCAACTCACAGCAATTACCAGTCCAAGTCACCAGAATATCTCAGAGAAACCAGATGCCAAGCCAAAGGGAACAGATCAAGCCATTGTCCAGGAAACCAGTCCAAAGTCAGAAAACAGAGTCCAAGGTCAGGAACAAACAGGAACGTGATTGCAAGTTCAAGTGACGCGTTGCTCCCACGGAGAGCTCAAGGTGAGCTTGCCAGCTTTATCCCAAAACAGGGAACACACCCTTACTTCTGGAAAGGCTTCTGCTAGTACTCAGGGCTTGCCGAC
This sequence comes from Phrynocephalus versicolor, assembly GCA_023846285.1. NCBI lineage: Eukaryota > Metazoa > Chordata > Lepidosauria > Squamata > Agamidae > Phrynocephalus > Phrynocephalus versicolor. The sequence continues at coordinate 136,255 of JAHTLZ010000348.1, forward strand.
CTGATTCTCCACCTAGCATCAAAGACTCTTTCCCTAGCTCTTCTGGTAGCACGTCCTTGCAGAATCCTGCTCATGGCCCTTCTAGGAGGTGAAGATTTGTGTTCAGCTGAGTCATCAGACCCAGCTGCTTGCTGATTTGAGCTGCAAGGCTCTTCGAGCTGCTCTTCACCATTTAACCCCTCAGAGTCAGGTTCTGTGGCAGGCAGGGTCATGACAAGCAGCATCTATTAGGCTGCACATGAGGCCCACCTGGAAGCCTGGAGGGAAGGCCTGTTTAAGGAGTGGTTCTTCTTCTTATTATTATTTGTTTCATTTCTATACCACCCATCTTCCAACAGGTTTACAGCAGGTTAAAAGTTGAACAAGTAAAACAACAATATAAGCAAAATGACAGTATGAGCAACAATGTAAACAGAAACAAGGGGGGAAGCCCTCGGCAAGATGCATCAGGGGAAGAAAAAAAATAGAATTAAAGGTCACCATATGCCTCCCTAAAAAGCAAGGTTTTCAAAGCCTTTTTGAAGGCAGGCAGGGACTGTGCAAGGCGCAGCTCACTCGGAAGATGGTTCCACAACGAAGGGCCCACAATAGAGAAGGTGCAGTTGCGCGTAACCAACCTCCATGCCTCCCTAGGAATGGCCACCCTGAGTGAGCGTGCCTGCGACATTCAAGTGGGCCTGACCTCAGTTGATCTCTGGGAGATACGCTCCAACAGGTATTCAGGTCCCAAGCCATGGAGGGTTGTTCTTCCTCCCAGACTTTGCTTCAGCAAAGCAAGTGTTTTCTTCTCATACTTTGGCTTGCATTTTCAGCCTTGTTCCTGGTTCCTGCCTTGTTGTTCCTACCCTGTTGTTCCTGCCTTGCCTGCCAGCTTTATTGTTCCAAGACTACAAAACTGTCTGATTTATTCAAACAAGCTCCAAAACACGATATACCTATTCTGGGACAAAAGCAATCTCTGTCATCGGAATAGAATAGAATAGAATAGAGTTTTATTGTCATTATGCATACACAAGATATGCACAACGAAATCAGAATGCTGTTCCACTACACACTCTAAACATACAAAACACATAAAACACAT